>MVGT01002327.1:104459-117136 GCA_002174775.1 Macleaya cordata | reverse complement strand
CTTTATGGTTTTAGAAACCCAAAATTCGTAGTATATTTCCGTCATAATTTAAAATTAAGTTTTGAGGCACTTCGGAGCAGAATTGGAGATTTTCTATTTCACGCAAATTTGTAGAAAATTTAATTTCCTACAAAATGCATATATCATGTAGGCGAATCGGATCAACCGTTAGAGAGTTATAGCTGAAATACAGTTGTTGTATCTTTTCGAGTTTTCGACGATTGATCCAGAATGTGGGAGGAAGATCTGGGATTACATGCAAGCGTTTAAACGGTATGTATCTGATCTTCAAGCTATTGTTTTAATTCTTGCATCCTCATATGATCCTATGAAGGGAAAATAGTTATTTGTTTCTGCTGCACAATTTAATCTAGACCCTATTTTTTCTAACACACCCATCATCATCATGTCCATCATGATCATCACTGGTGAAAAGGAAGATGAAGATTTTTTATTGGTATGAAGAAAAAGTGATGAGAGAGAATGTGGAAAAAAAATAACAAAAATAAAATATGAGACTCTAAGAAGTTACTTCTTTCAGAAATCAAGAAGCAAATTTTTTTTGCTTCTAGAAGTCCCTTCATGAAAGTGTTACAATACAAACTTTTTTGCTTTGTTTTTTCCTTTTGACTTATAACATGATTTCTTACTAGTTTTCCACCAAATCCATGGTCCCTACAAAATCCCTACTTAAAATCTCCCATCCAAACACACTATAAGATTTTTGTTCAGGATGACTTTCATAATTCATTTATCATCCTCGAAAAAATCAACATTTAAATCTTCTTCATAATTCATATGATTGTAAGCTTAGGACACCGTACCCAGGCCTTCCCTAACAATTGGTAGAGGTATGGTATGTTGTGTTGTACCAATATTCTGCCCAATGGATCCAAGTAGACCAACTTTTAGGCTTTTCACCTGCAAAACAATGTAAATAAGCCTTTAAACACCAATTTACCACCTCAGTTTGACCTTCAATTTGAGGATGATAAGATGAACTCATCTTGAGTTGAGTTCCTTGTGAAGGAAAGAGTTCTTGCCAGGATTTACTTATATATACCGCATCACGATCCAATACTATGGATTGAAGAAATCTATGTAACCTTACTATATTTTCAAGAAAACCTTTGCCACTGAAGAGGCAGTGTAAGGATGTCGCAGAGATACAAAATGAGCATATTTCGTAAGACGATCAACCACTACAAATATCACAGTTTTACCAAAAGAGTTTGGTAACCCTTCAACAAAGTCCATAGAAATGCTAGCCCATATTGTACTCGGTATTGGCAAGGGCTGTACGAGTCCAGCTGGAGAGAAGGTGTTGTATGAAAGGTGTAAAAATCTTAAATTAAATTTTTACACCAATACAAAACCTGCAAAAATCACCAAACTAAGACTAGTATAGTGGTAAATTAGGATCGAACCAAATCAAGTATAGAACCGTTAAAAAGAAATTAATTTCAGATTAAACTGATGAGATTAATTGGAGTGATATATGGAAAATAATTTTGGGATTGCTGAAATAAATAAATAAACTAAACTCAATTGATAATTTAGGAATAAATGGGATTGATTCTCAAGAGAATGGAATCCACCACCACAAATCCATGCAAAATAATTTAGCTTTTGCTTACTTTTTTATCTATGTATCCACCGAGATTTCTTTATTATTCTAATGTAAATAAGAGCAGGCATTCTTTGTATTACCTAAAAGACAATCACAAAGAATCCTTTCTTTATTTTTTTATCAATTAAAAACTAGAAAAAAAAAGGAATACAAACTTCGTAGACAAAGATTTATGATTCCCCCAACGCTCCATAGGAGACGTTGATCATTGAGATCTTCATAGAAGTCTCTCTAGAGGAAAACATATAAATAAATAAATAAATAAATACTAAACTAAATACATATCAGCTATGGTGGCTTCATCCCTCTCTTAAAAATAAATTAGTCAGGCATAATAGAGAAGAAAAAAAACAGAAATAAAATTGCATTACTAAAATAAATGTATTGCAACTAAAACTGAAAATAAAACTCTTTATTTTCTCTTACTGTACTACAACTCTCAGTACTCTGGATTGATTACAACTGGTAGAATAGACTCTATTTATAGTTCTCTGGAGACTGCACCAACGGTTGAGATAATTCTGAAGTATCCAATGGTCTTCAAATATTATTAGCAGTTGAACGACCTTGATTGATTGAGATTTTAAAATGGACGGCTATGATAAAAGTTAAAGGATAAAAAGATAAAGCAAATTTGAATTTCAGTTAGAGATAAAAGGATAATAAGATAAAGCAAATTTGAATTTTAAATTATGAATTTGTATGAAGAAAATGATCCAGTGCTTCCAAGTTAGAATCCAGCGCTTCTCAGGCTCTTAGAAAAACTCTAAAAATTATAGAATTTCCTTAGCTCCTAAGACCTGAGCTCAGGACCTATTATGTATAACACCCTAGTTAGGTTGGACCCGGTAGTAGGCTTTAAGCCCATAGGCCCAAATCAGCCCATTAAATAGTTTGGACATAAGTCCATGCATGCATAAAATGAAATGAAATGAGAAAATTTAGGAGTTTCAGTGAGAAAAGGAACTAATATATATAAGAAATATATTAGGTGTGGGGCGTCCAAGTGGGCCCCACACATTATATTGAAAACGTGGGCAGCACATTAGGTGCGCCACTTAGTGGGTGTTTGGGTTTTTACAAAAGTCTTTTAAAAAATAAAACTCTTTTAAAAATAAAACTCTATCTTTTAAATGTTTTGAAAACTATAAACACCTATTTATTTTAGATAAATACTACATTATCCTTTTTAGTTAGATAATTATCCTCAAACTTGGAAAACAAGTATTAGATTACAACCATTAGATCATGTTTATCTAAACTCTAGTTAATTCTAACCATCCAAAAAGGTTTCCCAAATCCTAAATATTCATTGTTTTAAATTATCTACTAAAACCTAAATTCTATCCTATTTTATCTATAATTCGTAGTAGATAATTATAGCCATTGGATTAACTTGACATTTGATCTAAACCATTCAAAATAGATATATTTTTTAAACTAAACATTAGCCCTTTTTTATAGAAATCTATTTCTTATTAAGCTAGCATAATTGTTTTATTTTCTTAAACTAGTTTTGGATAATTACAAGGGAGAGTTTCTAATTTTTTAAAGTGTAATGGGATAAGGAGAGGGGGCAGTTCGAACCCTATAAATACCCCTCCCCTCTTCCTAGTTCGACCCACACACACACTCTCTCTCTCTCTTAGTTTCTCTCTAGTTCTTTCTTTCAAGTTCAAGAAGAAGAAAAACCCAAAATCCTTCAAAATTTTCTCTTCTTTTCTTCTTCTTCTTTTCTTCCTTTTTCTTTCTTTCTACTCTTTTCTTCTAAAACATTTGTGGAAGAAGAAGTCAAGCTTGGAGCCCTAGAAGACCTTCGGAGAAGAGCTGTTCTTAAAGCCTCGAGGATTTAAGCGAAACAGGTAGGGGACACCCCCATCCTTAAAATTTATTTTACAAAATTCCCTTAAAATTGTTTATGAAATATGTTTTCTAAATGTTGTTTTTAAAAAACCATCATGTTTTAAAAATCGTTTTCTATAAAATATTCTCATGTTTTTCAAAAGGTTTTCTGCATAAAAAGCATTAGTTTGGGAGAGTGAACATGAGTGATTTTCTTTCTTTAATAATAAGTTATCCAAGTTAAAGTGAAAAGATGAGAGGTTTTTAAAAGAAACACCCTGGGTTTTAAGGTTAGTTGACTTAGTAACCATGAGTAGTGATACTTACAAGTGGTATCAAAAAGTTCTCCATAAGAGAGGTTAGATGTGTACTCTATTAGAGAGGTGACACAGTTTAAAACGTAATTTTGTCAGTTGAGATTTGTGATTGTGGTATTATGAAAGTGATGTGTTGTTGGGCCTAAGAAGCACTGCTTTAAGGGGCATTCTCCATAAGAGAGAAGTTTATATCCGAATCCGTCCAGAGAAGATGGTGGTTGGTTTCCAGAACAACTCTGACGAAGGAAGAGAAACCTAATTAATAAATAAAAAGGTATTGGTATATAGTTTTCCAAAACTTTGTTTGTTGTTTTGAAAATACAAATGTTCTAAGTTGTTTTGATATGGAAAATAGAGGTGTGATTTGTTTGAAAATGATTTTGGCCAAAAGCTATAACAGGCACCAATTTTCAAGGTAAGTTTTCTAAAACTATGAATCTTGTAGCATGCATGGAATAGATGGGAAAAAGTTCTATTTGTATTGTTTGTTTGAAAATTGACGGTGTTAGTCTGTTTTAACCTATGTTTTGGTTGAACCTACTGAGCTTCGCTCACCCCCTACTTTTCCCCACAGGTCTCGGAGAGAACCGGGAAGCTTAGGCATCAAGGATCGAAGTAGAGAATAGCTGGTAGAAGTCAAGTAGGTGATATATAATCTATAGCAAATAATAAGTGATGTTTACATCACATGGGTATTGGGATTATAAGTACTCTTTACTTTTCTTTTCCTTTTGTTTCAAACAATGATACAGTCTTCTTTTCTTTTTTTCATTGTTTCAAAGAACAAGTTCCTTAGCACTTATATTTGAATAAAGTATTTGAGGTAGTTATTATATTTGTTCATATTCATACTTTTTAGTTCCTTTCTATACTCAAGAGCTACTTATTCTTTCTTTAAAGATATCTACACTTTCAGTGTTAAGCAGTCTAGTTGTGCTAAAGTTTGTGTACATATTATGAACTAAATGACCTATAATTAGGCTCTGGCCAAAAGACGAAAGTTGGAGTCTCTAAGTCTAGTTTCTAGAGAATCAAACGGTTCTTGAATCCGATTTGAAAAGAACCAGATTCACCCTTTTCTTTGAACTGTTGCAAATCAGTCTTCAAAACTCTTTGAACCGTTTGACTTTCAAATGTGTATTTGCACACTTGAGACCTCATGTTTCCTAAACTCTTGTTAACTGATTTGCTTATCCTTGAACCTAAAGAGATTATTTTCGTTTCCGCACCTATTCAAGTTACTGACACCCCGAGGCCTGGGTAGTCGATTCAACTCAAAAATGGGTCGGATTATTATTATCCAGGGTCGGGTGTTACATTATGTGAACAACTAGTACTCAAACCATCTTAGCCAACCGCTTCTTATGTTGTAAAGTGACCCTTTTTTTATTTCTCTTCTTTGGGCTGATTCACATGCTTTTTGACTCATTTTACAGATTTTCAAGCTTAATCCCTACAAAAATATAAAATGATCACTATTAGTTCTTCTTTAGAAACTCTAAGGCTTAGTAAAATGTTATTCGAGGGTTAAATATTGCAGTTTTGAGTGCTTATCATTGTACTTATTCTTTTGTCACACATCATAACCTGCAATAAATTCCTTCACATCTTGCCTCATACCTTGCCAATAAAACAATTTAGATATGCATTTCATGGTCCTCAAATACCCAGAATGGTCGGTGACTGGAGAAT
This sequence comes from Macleaya cordata, assembly GCA_002174775.1. Lineage (NCBI taxonomy): Eukaryota > Viridiplantae > Streptophyta > Magnoliopsida > Ranunculales > Papaveraceae > Macleaya > Macleaya cordata. The sequence goes on along the minus strand of MVGT01002327.1, from coordinate 111,655 downwards.
AATGATATTCTTGCAAGAGTATATTTTTCCACCTTGAAGTTGGGTTTATCACTAATTGTTGGCGATATTTAAGCAAACCATCTTCAACCAAAAAATTCTTTGCACTAAAATTGAAGTGGTTTACTTTAGCAATTTTTTCTTGTATCCACAGATCAACTTTGAGATCAACCTTCAATTCCTCCATCTAAGTACAACTGAAGTATGTAATGGCGATAATTTCACCAGCCTCGTGGAACCGTAAGTGAGCATCAGCAGCTTTATTTTCTATTCATCTTTTGAACACAATTTTGTAGTAATAACCCAGTGACTTACTCAACCATTTCTGTTGTGAAGGCATTGTAGCACGAGCCTCAAAAAATGTTTTAAGGCTTGCTGATCAGTATGTATAGCAAATTGTCATCCAAGAAGGTAAGGCCTCCATTTAGTAATTAACAGCAGATACTACTGCTAGTAACTCCTTTTTATATGTCGATAACCCCAAATGTCGAAGGCCTAGCACCTTACTTGTGTAAGCAATCGACCTCTAATACAGCTCCTAAACCTTTACCACATGCATCACTCTCCACAATAAATTCTTTAGAAAAATCTTGTAATACTAAAATGGTGTAGTTACCATTGCTTGCTTGAAAGCGTGAAATGCAATATTAGATTCTGGAGCCCACAAAAAATTATCCTTCTTAAGTAACTGAGTTAAAGGATGAACTATCAGACTATAGTTCTTGACAAATTTTTTGTAGTAACCAATAAGGACGAGAAAGCCTTATAGAGCCTTAATTGAGGTTAGAGTGGGCCATGTCAACGCATACTAGAAATTTTGTATGGATCTGCAACAACTCCTTGAGTCGAAATTATATGACCCAAATATTCAGTTTCAGCTTTAGCGAAGGAACACTTGCTAAGCTTGACTACTAGTTTATGATCTTGAAGGATTTGGAATGTGGTATAAAGATGTTACAAGTGATCAACCCATGTCCTGATGTACACCATGATATCATCAAAGAAAATAAGGATAAATTTTCGCAAATAAGAGCAAAAAATATCATTCATCAGATGTTGAAAAGTAGAGGGTGCATTGGTTAAACTTAATGACATAATCAAAAACTCAAAATGACCATCGTGTGTGCGATAATTAGTCTTAGTAATATCCTCATCATCATTCTAATTTGATGGTAACCAGACCGGAGATCTAATTTAGAAAAGAAACTAGCTCTGCGTAATTCATCAAGTAATTCATCTATAATAGGAATTGAAAACTTATCTTTGATAGTTACATAGCTGAGTGAGCGGTAATTGATGCACATTCTCCAGGAGCCATCCTTCTTTTTAACTAGCAACATTGGAGAAGAAAAAGGGCTAGTGTTAGGCTTAATCATCTCAGAGTCCAAAAGCCCCTTCACAAGACTTTTAATCTCTAATTTTTTAAAATGCACATATCGATATGGCCTAACATTCACTGGTGTAGTTCCGGGCAGCAAAGCGGATCCTATAATCATGAGATCTTGGAGGTGGAAAATAGGTAGTTATGGAAAACACCTTGCTGAACTGTGCAATTAGATTTTGAATTTCTGGTGGTATAGTTGGTATGACCTCGGCTGGAGTTGTGTTTTGTATTTGACAAAACACCCCTTGTGCACCCTATTTGAGTAAGCATCTCATAGTATGACTTGAAGCTTCTTTGTTGTGCTAATTTTTGTCGCCTTTAAGTTTAATAGTTCGCCCTTGAAATACAAACTCTATAGTTAGGCGCTAAAACTCCCAACTAATTGATCCCAGAGCATGTAACCACTGAGCGCTAAGTACCATTTCACAACTCCCAGTGACAGTACATGAAAATCATTTGTGAATTGATAATTATCTAAGCGAAATTCAAGATTAAGGCAGTGCCCCAAACAAGATATGCAACTTCCATTAGCTACCATCACTTCAAAACGATCATCAGTAATAACTTCAATTCCTAATTGCTTAGGAATTACGGGATCAATAAAATTATGTGTACTTCCCGAATCAACTAAAATTGTTACCTTAACGCGTTTCATCTCTCTGATTACTCACATGGTTTGTGGATGAACTGGCTAATGCATGTAGTGAGGCTCCTATTTCTTCATCTTATGCGTCAACATGCTTAACAACCTCAACTTCATCCAAGTCGTCACTATTAGGACTATGAGTTTCTCCTCGGTTTGTTAATTTGCGTGTCAATTTAAAATTCAATGTAAGTTCATGTCTTTGAGTTAGAGTTAGGTGTAACCTCCATGTTCTGAACATTGAAGACTTGAACATTTGAAAGATCGGAGGAAGAGAATCTTGCAACTAACTCACCACCAGAATTTTTCTTCGGATGTTACGTGACCTAGAGACCTTATACTTAGGTGGTTAGACTAGTTTAGAACTAATGGACATAGGTTGGTTAAAGACTTAAAACCAAAAAGGAGTTTAGAAATCAATCAAGGTTGGTTGGTTTCGAAACCACCCATGCTAGTTTCGAAATCAACCATCTCGGATGAATTAGTTCTAGAGGACCCAAAAACTTGGCTTTCAAAATCAGAAACCAGTATGATTTTCTCTGCTGGTTTCAAAACCAACATTTTTGGTTTCGAAATAGTGCTTCTAGGTTTGCGTGAAATACTTGTTATTTCGTAGTTTTTGCATTTTGGGACTTGCCAAACTAATTTTGAAAGTGATTCAAACTTTCTATAGGAGTCTAGCTTGACCAAACCTTATATATATTGGTTGTTTTACACCAAAACAACAGATAGAGAGATTAACACAATACTTGGTGAGTTGAAAATCGAAAAATAGTGTTTCCAAGTTCTAGAGTCAAGTTTTAATTAGTTGATGTGCTGAATTATAATCTATTGATTAGATTGACTATGTGTTGAGTGATACACAAAGCCTTCCATCTTCTTTTCTACACAAATATTTATGTTTCATCGGTTGATTTTCGGTGAGTGGGGTTTCACTTATGGATTCAAGTGAAGTGGTATGGCGCCCCGCCCTTCGACTGGCCGCCCAAAACGTGGACGTTGTGAAGAAACTCTCTAAGTGAACGGTGGTGCCCTTCCGAAAGAAACGACGACCTCTCCTTCCCTCTCACCCCGCCTATCTCTTACAAAAAAAAGAAGGCTCCTACGAATCGTTCCCGATCGGTTGTTTACCGCCATGCCGGCGTAATGTCCTCACCCATCCCGGGAGGTCCCTAACCACTGCCACCGCAATTGTCTCATGGATCCTCCTGCTCGAGGGGAGAGCCTACTCCCGCCCCCTCATCTCCCTTTTTGGTAAGGGGGCGCGGGTTTCCTCTTTTGATGGCACTATTTTTCATTGTGGTTAAAACAATTGTGGTTGTGTGTGTGTTTGTCTGTTTGTCTATTCGGTAGATGCTTCTCTCTTTTTTTTCTTTTACCGCAATTTTCAGGTCACTTTAAAAGAGGAAGGAGAGTCTCATCCTTTGTTCAATATTGCAGAGTCGCCACCTGAATTTGAAGGGTGTCCCTTTTGTTTAGAAAAAGGCATTACCTAGTCTCTTTGGAGAAAGAACAAGTAATATCTTCTTCTATTTGACTCAGTCTACGATGTATTATATGTAGAGATTCTCAATATATGGTCCTGGTTACAGGTCAGGAAGGTATTAGGCACCTGACAACCACTAGACGTTAGTCGGTTTTTACTTCATAAAGGGTGTTTTATTGAATATCTGTGTTGATGACTCATCTTATGTGCACATAGTGTATGAACTCTCCTGCATAAGAAAATAGTTAGTTTAGTTTTTATAAGAAAATAAAATAGGAAAGATAAGTACATTAATGTAAATTATCTAACCTCCATTTTTATTATCTCAACGAACGGAGATAACAAAGTGATTTACCTGTTATTGCTTGCATTCCTCATTGGGAGGCTTAAGTGGATTGTTCATGCTCTGGGAGATCTTTGTATCTCTCGCCTTAAGAACTTTCCCATACTAGTGGTTGGGCTATAACTATTCCTTATTTGAAGAGAACTTAATGTCTCATGGGGAATGGTCGTAACTCAGATGATACGTCCTTATTTGAAGGAGTGTGAGAGGATTGTGATTAACGAGTCATGCCAGTGATACGTCCTTATTTGAAGGAGCGTGAGAGGATGATGGTTAATGACTCATGCCGATTTTGTAAGTGGAATCTCCTCATGGGCGGAGTTCCCTCATTTCTCTCCTTAGAAGGAGTTTTGAAAAGAGATTGATTAATGAGTCGTGTCGGTTTTGTAAAAGAAACTTCCTCGTGAGTGGAGCTTTGGTGTTTCTCTCCTTATTAGAAGGAGTTTTGAAGATATTGACAAGTTATGCCGGTTTTGCTTGAACTCTCCACGAATTGACCATGCTGTCAATCGTAGAGTGTTCCCTCGTTTAGAATTAGGAAGGTTTGTCATCCCGAACAGTATCTAATATTATGTAACATACTATGGAGTCATGCTAGAAAGTATAATCCCTCAATGACAAGCTACTTTGATACTATTTTGACGATAACGAGTTTTTATTTTGAGGGTTTATTATTTATTGCTTTTCGAAAAGAATTAGAATGCTTGAATATACTATCTTTGAGCAATGAATCGTAAAGAGTTTAAGAGTATTAAGTATATACCTGGGCGCTTCCTGGATTTCACCGAAGATTTAGGCAGAGGTTCGTTACTATTTCTCTTGTTTTCTAGTTTCGATAGGTTTTTCTGACGGATTCCTAATCGATTTCCCATTCTCGTCCCGAAGGCAGCAGGTAGCTTGCGAATAGATTATCGAACTTATGAACTAGAAAGTGTACGTGACCTGAAGACAATCGTACACGAAATTCAGAAATTTGAAAGTGGATCGAACTCTGAATGAAAACCTTCTCGAGATTGATAAAACGATAGTGGAAAATGGATCTAAGACCAACGTGAACTTCAAGGTGTTTCTGAGATGCAAAATAAAGGAAGGGGAAGGTCTTATTTATAGGACCTAGAGCTCTATTTTGAGCGCATCTTGAAGATGCACACAGATCCTAGCAGATCCCTGGGATCTGTGCTAAGTTGGTTGCCACATGGCAGCCTCCTTGCACAGATGGTTTAGCTTATTTGTGGGGCCCTCTAAGATTTTTTTGGGTTATTTCGTGTCTTTCGGGTGTTTCGAGTTCATTTTCGGGGTTTTCCGGAGTTGATTCTGTATTTTTTGGACCTTCCAAGTTTGTTTTCGGGGGTTTACGGAGCTTTGCAAAGAGTTTTCGGAGGTTTGTAGGAGTTTCTGAGGCTTTGGCTCAAGTCTAAACTCTTTTGCCTTGTTTCGACTCTTTTGGGTTCCGTTTTTTTACTCTGTTTAGCTGGTTTTGACGGAATCACTGAGGTGCTCTGAGTGAATCAAATGTAGGTGTCTACAAATGCCCCTCTTTGGCAGAGGTCTGTGGTGTAGTCATGATCATTGGTTGATCTTTGGCTGACTAGATGTTGATTCTGATGCTTGCTTTATCCGGATCTTCGTATGATCGCGGCTTTCCTTGATTCTGAACTGCGATGGTTCATTTTTTGTTTTGAGACTTCAGGGACTCTCTTGCTTTGAGTGTAGAACTTTTATGGCTCTTTTTTTAATTAGTGGAGATGTTGGAGTCTTCTTTTTTTACTTCCAAGGTATTGGCGGACCTTTTGGAAGTTTGTTTTGATTGATGGTGGGACACTTTTGGGTCTCTTTTGTTGTCTCGGCTTACATCTTTGCTGGCACGGCGAGCTCTATAGGAGTGAGAGACTTCGGGTCTCTTTTGTTGATCTTCGGAGGTAATGAAGGACCTTTGCTAAATACTTAAGACTTTAGGGTCTCTTTATGTCGATTGTTTTGTCTTAGCTTACGTGCTTGCTATGACGGCGAGTTTTGTAGAGATTTCGGGATCTCTTTAATCTTCAGAGGTATTGAAGGACCTTCGCGGGAAATTCTTTCTTTGCTAAAGAGAGAGACTTCAGGGTCTCTTGTGTTGTCTCGGCTTACGTTTTTGCTGGAACGGCGAGTGTGGAGATGTTGGAGTCTATTTTGTTAATCTTCGGATGTATTAAAGGACCTTCGAGGGAGATTCTTTCTTTGCTAAAGAGAGAGACTATAGGGTCTCTTGTGCTAATCTTCAGAGGTATTGACGGACCTTCGAAAGTTCTTTTTCTTGAAGTGGGAGACTACGGGGTCTCTTTTGTTGTCTCGGCTAACGTCTTTGCTGGCACTGCGAGAATTATAGGAGTGAGAGACTTTGGGTCTCTTTTGTTGATCTTCAGAGGTATTAAAGGACTTTCGCGGAAGACTTGAGACTTCAGGGTCTCTTTATGTCTATTGTTTTGTCTAAGCTTACGTGTTTGCCATTGGATGAATCTTCTGTAGAGATGTGAGAACCTGCAAAAGACGATCAAGTTTTCCCAAGTCTAGATTTTTTTTACTACGATTTCTATTTTTATCTTCTTCATTTTTTGAAGTTAATTACTCTTGTCCTCTACCAAGTGTTTTTGTTGCCTTCGAGACTCAGATAGGACTTTGATTAGGTTGTAGTGAGGTTTAAGACTAGATAGAAAGAAGGATTTAAGCTCTATATTTATTCTTTTTCTTTTTCTAGGTTCTCTCCCTATATTTTTGTTTGTCTCTGTCTTTTGATGAGAGACACTTTTCTGTTTTTCTTATCCCCATTTTTTATGAGGGATATTTCTATTTTTGATGTATCCCTACTTTGATTTAGGGATACTTTTGATTTAGCTACCCCTTGATTTGGATTTGGGAACAAGCTTTTGTTGTAGCACCTGCCCCTTGATTTCGGGCGCGAATATGCTATCTTGCTTTGATATCTTGCCCCTAGCTTTTAGTGTAACGCCCCGTACCCCCAAATACAAGGGACATTACCATCAGTCTACAACGAGACTCAAATCCGGCAGAGTCTCCCCTGTAAATTGGACCTTTCATCACCTAATAGACACAGTGCATATAAAATTTTACGCAGCGGAAGCAAATTTAAACAAGGATATGCACTAAAAATTTGCCACCTATTTTTTTTTCTCCACTCAACTGAAATCCTAACGATGTAGGACCAGGAGGAACCTGCAACAACTACAACATTTACATTTCACACTTAACATAGAATAGTTGTGATATGATATATAGTTAAGTTTGTGGTTTCCTGTCAAAGTATATATATAGTGAGAAAGATAAAGTACGAGTTGTTTACATATAA
>MVGT01002327.1:47595-74651 GCA_002174775.1 Macleaya cordata | reverse complement strand
TGATGGCATATTCCCTATTGTGTTTAAAACAGGTGTGATTGTGTGTGTGTGTGTCGGTCTATTCTATAGATGCTTCTCTTTTTCCTTCTTTTAGCGCATTTTTCTGGTTGCTTTAAAAGAGGAAGGAGAGTCTCATCCTTTGTTCAATGTTGTAGAGTCGCCACCTGAATTTGAAGGGTGTCAGGTCCCTTTTGTTTAGAAAAAGGCATTACCTAGTCTCTTTGGAGAGAGACCAAGTAATATCTTCTTCTATTGGACTCGGTCTGCGATGTATTGTGTGTAGAGATTCTAAGTACGGGGTCCTAGTTACGAGTCAAGAAGGTGTTAGGCACCTGACAACCGCCCGACGTTAGTCAGTTGTACTTCGTAAAGTAAGTTTTATTGAATACTAAGAAGCACGGACATTGATACGAGGACATAGATATGACACGACACCGACACGACGACACGTCAAATTTAAAAAATGTAGGACACGGACACGACAAAGATATATAATTAAATAATATATATTTGTATTAAAAATTTATTCATAGATGAAATTCTTCAAAAAACTCTAGAAAATTCCTTGCATAAAGGGGTTTCGACAATAATAAAAGACAAAGAAACACAAAAAACATGTGTATGCCATGTTTTGTTTCATTTTTTGAACTTTTTCATAAAAATCTCACGAAACATATAACTGAAGTGTCTACCTTGTGTCCATGTGTCCAAGTGTTTGACATGTGTCCGACACAGACACGCGACCCCAATTGAAGTGACCGTGCTTCATAGATTGAATATCTGTGTTGATGACTCGTCTCATGTGCACATAGTGTATGGACTCTCCTGCATAAGAAAATAGTTAGTTTAGTTTTTATAAGAAAATAAAATAGGAAAGATAAGTACATTAATGTAAATAATCTGACCTCTATTTTTATTATCTCAACGAACTGAGATAACAAGGTGATTTACATGTTCTTGCTTGCATGCCTCGTTGGGAAGCTTAGGTGGATGGTTCATGCTCTGGGAGATCTTTGTATCTCTCGCCTTGAAACTTTCCCATACTAGTAGTTGGGCTATAACTATTCCTCATTTGAAGAGAACTTAGTGTCTCATGGGAAATGGTCGTAACTCAGATGATACGTCCTTATTTGAAGGAGCGTGAGAGGATTGTGATTAACGAGTCGTGCCGGTGATACGTCCTTATTTGAAGGAGCGTGAGAGGATGATGGTTAACGAGTCGTGCCGATTTTGAAAGTGGAACCTCCTCGTGGGCGGAGTTCTCTCGTTTCTCTCCTTACTTGAAAGGAGTTTTGAAAAGAAATTGATTAATGAGTCGTGCCGGTTTTGTAAAAGAAACTTCTTCGTGAGCGGAGCTTTGGTGTTTCTCTCCTTATTGGAAGGAGTTTTGAAGATATTGACGAGTCGTGCCGGTTTTGCTTGAACTCTCCACGAATTGACCGTGCTATCAATCGTAGAGTTTTCTCTCGTTTTGAATTGGGAAGGTTTGCCATCCCAAACACTGTCTAATATTATGTAGCGTACTACGGAGTCATGGTAGAAAGCATGATCCTTCAATGACACGCTGCATTGATACTATTTTGACGATAACAATGAGTTTTTGTTTTAAAGGTTTACTATGTATTACTTTTCGAAAAGAATTACGATGCTTGAACGCACTATCTTTGAACAATGAATCATATAGAGTTTAAGAGTATTGAGTATATACCTGAGTGCTTCCTGGATTTGACCGGAGATTTGGGCAAAGGTTCCACTATTTCTCTTATTTTCTCGTTTCGATAGGTTTCTCTGACGGATTCCTAATCGATATCCCCGTGCTCGTCCCGAAGGCAGCAGGTAGCTTGCGAATAGATTATCGAACTTCGGAACTAGAAATTGTACGTGACTTGAAGATAATCGTACACGAAATTTAGAAAATTGAAAGTGGATCGAACTCTGAACGAAAACCTTCTCGAGATTGATAAAACGATAGTGGAAATGGATCTAAGACCAAAGTGAACTCCAAGGTGTTTCTGAGATGCAAAATGAAGGAAGGGCTCTGTTTTGAGCTCAAGTCCTTCATCTGTTGTTCCATGGTGATTTGTAATTAATGGCGGGTCTATACCATACAGTGTTAGGCAAGGCCGTTGGTTGTCTTCTCCGTTAAAGAGGAAAAGACAAAAAATGAGGGTAATAAGTAAAGAGGATGATAAGATTGGTGGTGGATGTGGACGATGGAAGGTGGTGGTTGCTCTGACACCAATTAATAAGAACGCAGCTTCTTATCACAACAAGCAAAGCAACACGTAAAAGAATAATTAAACTAACTGAACTAAAATTACCTTTTCTCTTCTGATTTCCAATCGTCTAAGACATTGTTTATATAGACTCACATGCTTCACTAAAAATAAAAAATAGAAGATTTCTATTCTTAGGCTCTGTTTGATAGCAAGGAAATGTATTTCGCGGAAATAGGTTCATTTCCACCACTTCCACGGAATTAATTTCTTGGGGGGGCCAAAGAAGTCTATTCCATAGAATTACCTTAAAAACTAACCATTAGCCACGCTTTAAGTAACTGGGCCCCCATTTCTGTGGAATTAATAATGTAAACAAATTGCGGAATTTGTATTGTTTCCGCGGAACTAACCCATTTCCATGGAATTCAAATGCTATTAAACACAGCCTTAATAGAAGACTAAATCCTATTTAATTAAAAACTCTTTGAATTAAAAAAAAAACTAATAATTATGAACTACTAGTCTAGGAAAATAGCAATTACTATTCTAATCAAATGCTACTAACTATGAGGTAGATTCCATCAATCTGCCACGTTCAAGTTAATCCATCATGTGGAATGTCTTCCTTGAAACATTACTGTTTCGTCATCATTTTGCATGGCCTGTACAAGTGGCGTAATGGGCTCCACATCATCCTCTTCAATTATGGTGTTATTGAGCTCTAAGCTCGATCTTATCAATTTCCTACTATTATGAAACTTTGGATATTTAATTAAGAAGTGGTAAAAACATTAATTTGATTGTATAGTTTGGTTAAAAAAAAAAAAATGGACTTATGGATACTGGTGGATGGAATAGTTATAGAGAGAAGGGGAGAATAGTCGATGCCTCGATGATATAGTTGTAGGGAGAGAAGGCGAGAGAAGGAAGAGGGATTAAAGGGTACATTTGGTATTTTCAAAATAATTGTTAATTGGACCCACTTTAAATGGGGGATATTTGTAATTGTACCTTGTAGATGGGTCCAACGATTTATTGAACCAATAGAGCATTTATTTTGTATATAATTATTCTTTGGCAAGTTTACACATGTTAACCGTAGAGAAGTTATGTATCCAAGGCTTGATACAGAACTCTCTATTAAAGTCGGACTCGTTGGAGTTGGGTGCAATTTTGTCCAAAGCCCCGGGTCATTAAAATCGTTAGGGTTAATTAGTCTGAGGGTCCCATAAAATAGTCATTACTAAAGTTTAGTTCTTACAATTATCTACCTTTAAGTTTATGTCTTGGAATAAGAGATAACTCGGTTGACCATCTAAAAATTGACGGGACGTTAACATGACCCAAACACTAACTATCAATTATTAGTAGGACTTAAAATTAAATTTCTTATTTATGAGAAGTACAATTCAAATAAGATAGCGTTAAGGGATCTCTTAAACTTCTTTGATCAAATCCTTCCCTAATTCAGATTTACTACACTTAACTAATTTGAAGTATAGGAAATACAATTCAAGTAAAAGAACTAAATTCGATTCTTACGATCCCGAGTTGGTTCAGATTCTGAAATTTGCAAAGACTCTACAAAGAAAAGTAAATAAAAGGTTGTTTCACTTCGAGGGTCGAGAGTAACAAAACCAGCATTAAAACTGATCTTTCTCCTGATCCTACAACTGATAGTAAGTTCATAAAATCTTGTAATAACGAGAACATAATCAAATTAGAAGTTACAGGTAGTGCTGAACTAGCTATGGATTGAAGAAGAATAAGCATGAATGCCCAATTTGTTTCAAAGTTTTCTCATCAGGGCAAGCTTTGGGTGGTTACAAGAAGTCTCATTTGGTTGGTGGATTTGAAGCTAGAAACAACCAGACTATTATAATTTAGCAAAAGCTACCCGTGATTCGAGATTTACTCGATCTTAATATTCCTGCTCTGGTGAGGAAGAAACTATTAATAGTGACGTGGGTTTAAGCCGTGGTAGATTAGAACCAACCACAAACATGAGTGGGTTTGATATCTAACTGAGAATTCATACTGATTTAGTCCATGGTTTCCATGAAGATGCAAGAATGTACGGACAAGTTGGTGGAGATCTAATTTCATTAATTATTTTCAGATTCAAAGATAATCTTACATAAGTAATAGTTTATTTCCGGCAACATAAGTAAGAAATTTAATTTTAGGTCCTACTGATAATTCACAATTAGTGTTTGGGTCATGTTGAAGCGTATTCTCATCGCTTCACAGAGGTCCTTTAACATTCTCATTACTTTTTAGACAGTCAACTATTATTCTAGGACCTAAACTCAAAGGTGGACAATCGCATGACCCAAACTTTAGTATTGACCATTTTATAGGACCATCAGACTAATTAACCCAAATCGTTAAATTTGTGGGAGCAAGACCAAATGAGGTAAAGACAGATGGAGATGCACATGCTCTTAGAGAGAGAGAGAAATAACCCAAATCTTGTTAATTAGTATGTCATTTACATACAACAAGTGAGGAGAACCCCAAAATGAACCCCTTTTTCTCATCCACTCCCACACCTTATGAACTCCTTAAATTCTTCATCGGTACTCTTAAGCAGCAAAGCCAAAGGAACCTTCACTCCACTCTCCACAATCTCCTTATGCCTTGGCTTTATTCTCTTCTCTAAACTAAAAGCAAAATACTGTGGAAACTCCTTCAACTCCTCCAACTTCCCTTCCATCTCCTCCACAAAATACCCAAACTTGGGCTTAAAATTATTCTCAACGCTAAAAGTAAACAACCCAGGACACCTCAAAACCATCCCGACAGCATCTTCTTTTGAAAACCCTAAACTCTTTAAGTACTCCAACTTAGGTATCAGTGTATTTTCCACATTAGAAACCAACAAAACTGAATCCTGATAAGCAAGTGCTTCTAAATCCTTGAACCCAAGTCTCTGTAGATAAAATAATGCTGGTTTTAGCTGGTCTCTCACACTAGAAACCAAAAATCTAGGGCATTTGTTGATAGCCCGCCTGAAATTCTGATTTGGGACATTAAGATCTCGAGAGAGAAACTGAAAAACAGGGGAGAGGTCATTTTTAATGTTGGAAGTGAGGATTTTTGGGCACATACCAAAAATTCTGCCCATGTCTTTTTGATGAATGCCTTTGGATTGGAGAAAAGAGATTATTGAATGAATCGAATCAAGAGTAGCCGTGCGAAGAGAAGGGTTTAAAGATAGTGCCCTTCCTGAATCAACACCCATTATTTCAAGGCATAGGATTTTTTCTTTGAATTGATCTGATGAAATTGGGAGTTTTTGTAAAAGTAGAGTTTTGGGTTTTGTTGAGAGATTGTTTGCGTGGGTTTTTGGGGTTGGCAAGGAGTTGTTGTGAGATAAACAGAGTGAATGAAGTGCTACTGACATGGTGTGCAGACAGAGAAAGAGGAGAGAGAGAGAGAGTTGGTTAAAATAGTGTATGGGCATTTTTGGAGATTGGGTTTGGGCGTCATATCCTTTTATCTGTTGCTACTTGTGACACGTGGTTAAACTTCTCAAATTGATTGGTTGCGAGTTGATTTCATTAGATACCTATGGGTGAGATTTTCTCTTTTTTTTTGTTGAGGGAGGTTATTGCACCCCTTCTCAGAACGCCCCCTTATAACGCCCCCTCCTGTGGGGTCTACACGCGATGTATCCAAGGGCTGATTTTTTTAGAAGATGTTCTTCTCACTATATATATCATCATATTCAAAAATTAGCTAGTTCTAAAATTTTTAAACCCCTCAAATTACTTCTTAAAAATTAGTAACTATTTAAAGGGTCAAATAATTACTAAATTATTCTTAATTTTTAAAGGTTAATTTGAAGGGGTTAGAAGTTTTAGAATGAACTGATTTTTTTAATATGATGATATACATAATGAGAAGAACATTTTCTAAAAAAATCAGCCTCTAAATGTATTGCATGTGGACCCCATAGGAAGGGGCGTTATAAAGGGGCTTTCTAAGAGGGGGTGCAATAACCTCCTTGTTTCTTTATGTTTACAGGTGTGTTTAATAAGAGAATAAAAGAAAGAATAATATAATAATAAGAGGACAGATCAATTGCCATGACAAATAATCCATCTTCTTATAGGCTTTTTGTAGGATCCACATAGAGATGATCTACAAATTGATTTCTGGAAAAGATGTTCTCCTCGTCACCATATAGATCATCATATCTTGAAATTAGTCTATTCTAAGATTTTTACCTTCCTCAAAAGTTTATAGAAAATCGAGAGTAAAAAAATACCTCAACTGTACAAAAATTTCAAAGACTGATTCGAGAGGATGGAAGTTTTAGGATGGACTATGATGATCTACATGATGAGAAAATCATCATCACCAAAATTTACCCCCTGAATCATTTCCCAATATAGAGCGAGTAAGAACCTGGCATTATTTTGTAATGGCAATGAACCCGCCACTAGATTATAATGAGACCCTTGCATGTGCTCTACACGTATTTCTAACACTGGGTTTATTCCTCATGCTGGACTGAAATAATTCTGAAAAAATTTAGCTCTTAGATCGTTCTAAAGTGACTCTCGATTGCAAGCGTCAGTGAAGTGTAATGAGGTGGGCTTACTTTAAGATGATCCATAGACTGATGTTGATGTACTTAATAAGATGATCATTGTCTAAAAAAAAATTAATTTTTAAATCATCATTAAGTACGTTAATGTTGATCTAGACGATGGATAGATCACTGTCACAAAAAATCAACATTTGGATCATCTCTTCATGGGCACACAACCATGTATAAGTATAGGCCGATGTGATATAGATGTTGGAGATCATCATAAAAAAAATCAGCTCTTGAATCGAATCCATATAACACCCACTGTTAAGTATAAACCAAGTGTAACTAAAATATATTCTTAGAGGACATAACCGGTATTTAATTAAAAGGGAGTGCTGAACTGGTAACTAAAATATACTTATTTGTTGATGGGAGGGTAATTTGAGAATATTAAAAAAATATGTGAGGTAATAGGAGCCGTAGGGAGCCAAAATCGAGCCTCTTTAATATTAAAAGATATTATCACAATTCAGTTATAATATATTAACACCTCATGAGTTCCTTCAAGTTTTATTGGATCTCTTTTTCTCTCTCTGTCTTTTTTTTTTTTTTTTAAAGAAATTTCACAAGAAAGCAAAAATACATCTAAGCAACCTATCTTTTATGACATTCGAGCAAAAAAAACTAGAATGATGGCTGTGAATGATATGGAAGTGGACGATTCCTGATATGATCAGGCCCCTACATATCTGTTTGAATGTTTAAACTCTGATTTTGGACATGCATCAGAGGCCGAATCCTAAGCTTAATGAAGTTATTTTCTTAATTACAAAAAAAAACCTAGCTTTTATAAACTTTTTGAATCAAATGGTAAAACGATACATAGAGACGCCATATTTTAGAAAAGTCCAACATTTTTAATAGACATAATTTTCACTTGTTTCATTATTTTTTTTTATTTTTTATTTTTGTAATTTTGTGATTATGTTCTAGTGTCTCTGACCCAGCTGTACATTCTTTTCTATCCATATTTTAATTCTTGCTTACTTAGCAAATATTTTTTTTCTTTCCACTGGAAATAAACAAAATAAAATATCACAAGCAACACATGCGTTCGTGGTGAGTGTTGGTGTAAAAGAAGTATAACATTTTAAGGTGTATTAGGTGGTTATAATGTTGGATGAAGAAACTATTGAAAATCCATCTTGATTTTCGTAGATCGCGGCGGATATTTCAACCCACCTTCTTGTCGATTCAGGAGACCTGACAATACGTATTTCACAAGATGGTTTTTTGGTTAAGTAAATTAAACATGTTAATTTTACAAAATTGACATGCAATATAATAAAATATGTGTTGTTGGAGCTATGAAATCGACTGAGTAAGGTAGGCATAATTGTGAACCATAAAAAATTTAAACTAAGATTTTTTTGGTAGACGGGATAATTGTCTAAGTTACAACGACAATTTAGGTTATATATATACAAAAAGTATCGGATGCATGAGAAGCATAGAAAAACTATAACAAAAATACGAAGGGAGAAACACTAAATATGATGTAGAGAAATTATTACCATAAAAAAAGAGAAACCATCAGCTTAATTACATGGGACAAACCTACACGACAATTACTATAACCATCATATTGAACCAGTGGCGGAGCCATGAATTTTTTCTGGGTGGGGTACTTGGAGAACAACGAATTACTTTTTTTAATCAACTTAATAACAAAATTTTCAATTGAGGCGTTAGAAAACAAATGTTAAAAAAAAATTAGGTTAACAAATGGGGTGTTTGTTTTCTTGCCACTTATTACCACTAATTAGTGGTGGGCCTACACAAAATGTTCTTTATTTTTCACCACTAATAAATAACTTAAGGGTTTTGAGGCCCATAATTTACTAGTGGTGAAAAACAAAGAGCATTTTGTGTGGGCCCATCACTAATTAATGGCAAAAAAATAAATTCCCTCATAAAATTATAAAATGTAATATATATATATATATATGAGTTAGGATCAAGAGACATATTATAGATATGGTCTATGCAGGGCCCACATGGAGATGATCGGACGGTGCGAAGATGATCTCCATGCCAATTAGATCATCTTTGTACAAAAAATTATCCTATTCTAAAGCTTCTAGGAATTGGTTTGATTTTAATTGTAAAAATAGACAACTTATAAGTCATGTAATTTTTTCTGGGTTAAAATTTTTAGAATAATGTGATTTTTGGTGATAATGATCTACACTGTGAATATATCATTATCGCAAAAAATAGCCCTTAGATCACCTCTATGTGGGCTTTACAAAGATGTCTGCCATCTAACTCAATATTTAATATTTTTTAATTGGGTGAGGCACTTTTAAAATATTTTGATACTATACAACTAGGTTTTTGAAAACTTGGGTGGGGCACGTGCCCCACCCAAGTGCTACATGGCTCCTCCCCTGTGTTGAACCCACAATCTCTCATCACAAAGAATCAGCTCATTCTAGAAAACTTTTACCCCATTGAAATTTGATAAAAAACAGTGTTTTAAAAACCAGACCGGATCGGCCGGTTCAACCGGAAAACTGGATACCCAGTATTAAATCTGGATTGGGTCAACCTCGACCCACAATTTTCTTCAAAAACCGGCTCTCTTCTGTGCAAGGACTCGAACTCAAATCATTTCAGCCTTGTGTCAACCTCTAACCAACTGAACAACAAATAGATTTTTGTATTTGTTTCCGCTTTAAATATACAAGGTATAATTATAATGATAGTGGGTAACAAAGAATAATAAAATGTTTTAGTAGGATTTGAACTCAAATTAGTTGCATAGACGTCTAACTTATTTACCATCTCAACAACAAATTTTAATTTGCTTTAAATCAAAGCTTTATATTATATCCCGTGTAAATAAACTAAGGAAAATCATGTACAATCTATATAAGTTAACCCAATCAACCCATTGGTTGACCCACTGTTTGAACCAGTTTGACCCAACTCAATACCTTGTCTGGGTCGATCTCCGGTCCGATTTTTAAAGCATTGATCAAAAGTTGGTTTTGAATCAACAGTAAAAATAATGTCAATTTTATCATTATTTTTTAATTATTTATTGATGTGATTTTGATAGGACTAGAGATTTTAGAATGTGCTAATTTTTTGTAAGGATGATTTTTATAGTGAGGTAAACATCCTCACTAAATATTAACCCTTGGATCATCCCATGTGGACCCTTTTTAAGACTCAGGGTCAACTGGTCAACTATTCCCTCTTTTGGCGAAAATTGTTTATTTTTTTTTAATGGTAGTGCTACAGTTACCGAAAAGCCTACAACATAATCCATATAAAGGAATAATTTTGAGTTTGATGCAAATCAAGTATATGACGCAAATCACAAAGGTGTGGGAATACACACTACTTTTTAGATTTCAATTCTGTAGGTTCTTGTGGAGGATTCTGTTGTAACTATACCATTATCATTTTGAATTACTCATTCAACATCTCTACTCTTAAAAAAAGAAAGATCAGGTTGAGTAGAGTAAAAACTGAAAAAGGGCTAACAAAAATAAGAAGGAAAAGAAAACAAGTAAAGCAAGAGAGAGAGGGGGGGAAATTACTTGCCAAAGCAAGCAGATGAAAAACTATCAAAAACCTTATCGCGTAAAATTGACAAGAGGCGGAACAGCCACACAGGCACAAATGCTTAGAAAGCTTTGCCACCACCAACAGCTTATAAACACCAACTGATAACTCTTTCTCTCTCCTCTCTCTCTCTTTCTCTCTCTACAATCTAACCTCTCAAATTCTTTAGGTTCTGCATTTTTTAATCCACAGAGGTTTGGAAACCCAGAATCACAGAATTCGGAGGTAATATTTATATTTCCATACCACTTACTCTTTCTCTCTCTAGCTTGTATCTCATTGTTATCGTTCTAAGTTACTTCTGTTTCTCCGGTACACACAAAACAACTAGGGTTTCTGTTTTCATCATAGAACACAACAAGAACACTTTGATAAATTGAGTTTGTGGGAAACTCTGTTGTTGAGAACCTTTCTTTGTTCAGTGAATTCTAGTTCATGTTTGGTTTCTGTTCCCAATTATTGCTAGAATTTCTGATTAAGATACACGTTTTGGATTATTCAAAGCCGAATTATAGGCTGCTACATTGTAGTTTAGGTTAACTTAGTGGGTACTGTTTATTGGGGTTCATGCTGATTCAAAGATTTCTATAAGAAACCATGGCTTCTCTGGCTTCCCTAGCAAGTTTGGGAAGTGTAAGAGCAAGTTCTTCTTGCTATTTCGAAGGTTGTTCGCCGTTAGTGCGAAGAACTTCTGTAATTAAGGGGGTTAGTTTTGTTAATTGTCCAAATGGACAAAAATGGAATTGTGCATCAGTCTGCAAATGTATGGTCACAACAAATTTTATAGCAGAGCAGGGGAATTCAGTTTCTTTGGAACCTACATTTAGAGGGAGCAAAGATGAGGACGCTGATCTCGTTCTTAAGCCTGCTCCCAAGCCTGTTCTAAAACCTCAACCTAAAATAGAACCCATTTTAAATTCCGGACCTCAGAATTCAGTATGGGAACCGACGAAAGTTAGTGTGGATTCGAATGAGAAATCAGAGAATTTAGAGGAAAGAAATAAGGTGATAGAATCACTTGGAGAGGTGTTGGAAAAGGCAGAGAAACTCGAGACCACTACACCAGGAAAATTGGGTAGCAATACTGATACTGGGGTTGGTGGTAAACCAACAGCTGGAATGAGTTCTAGCCCGAGGGTGGGTAGACCCGTTAATTCGGTGACAAGTCGGAAGGCAAAAACTTTGAAGAGTGTGTGGCGGAAAGGGAACCCTGTTGCTAGTGTGCAAAAGGTTGTTAAGGAACCTCCTAAGATCACTACAATCGAGAAGGAAGACCCAAAGGCAAAGGAGGTGTTGAAGGGAGAAACTCGACCTGTTGCCCCTCTTAAACCTGCTCAGCCTCCTCTGAGAGTTCAGCCACAGCTACAATCAAAACCTGCTGTTGCTCCTCCTCCACCTGTAATAAAGAAACCGGTTATCCTAAAGGACGTGGGAGCAGCTCCACGGCCACAGGTTTCTGATGAAAGAGACAGTGGTTCAAAAACCAAAGAACGAAAGCCAATTCTGATTGACAAATTTGCATCCAAGAAACCGGTGGTTGATCCCCTGATGGCTCAGGCAGTTTTAGCTCCTCCTAAACCTGGGAAAAACCCTGCTTCTGCCAAGTTTAAGGATGAGCAACGTAAGAAATCTGGTGGTGCTGCTGGTCAACGGAGACGTTTGGTTAATAATGCTGAGATTCCTGATGAGGAGACTTCGGAGCTTAATGTATCTATTCCCGGTGCAGCAAGGAAAGGGAGAAAATGGAGTAAAGCAAGTCGAAAGGCGGCTCGGCTCCGGGCAGAAGCTGAGGCAGCTCCTGTTAAAGTAGAACTTCTTGAGGTGGGGGAAGGAGGGATGTTGACAGAGGATTTGTCATACAACTTAGCTATCAGCGAAGGTGAAATTCTTGGGTATCTATACTCAAAGGGAATCAAGCCGGATGGAGTACAGAAATTGGACAAAGACATGGTCAAGATGGTGTGTAAAGAGTATGATGTCGAAGTTATAGATGCTGCCCATGTTGGAGTGGAAGAAATGGCAAAAAAGAAGGAAATTTTTGATGAGGAAGACTTGGACAAGCTAGAAGATAGGCCTCCAGTTCTTACTATAATGGGTCATGTGGATCATGGGAAAGTAAGTATCGACGATTTGCTTTTCTTTTTCTCCATTTGGCTAGAAGATGTTCTTACATTTTGTATCAATGCTTCTAGGTATGAATAGCAAAACTATATTTACTTGATTTCCAGAATTTGCTAATATTGTGCTTCATGTCTTCACTTGGCAGACGACCCTTCTGGATTATATTCGTAAGAGCAAGGTGACATTATTTTCCTTGGCATTGCTACGTAACTTATGTTCTGATATCTGTAAAGGCAAATCTATAATGTGAGTGTCATGTAGTGATACTTCTTTCCATCCAGGGTAAGAATGTAACCAATCATTCATCTGATCTGTAGACTTTTTGGCCGGGCATTGTCTAACTCATTTTCCTTTATCTGAAATGATGGGTAGATCATATGGTTAGAATTGGGGTAATCTGATAAAAAAAAAAAACAATCTGATCAATTGAATTTCGATCCAGGGACTATCTTCTTTGGTACCCACAGGCGGTGCCATGGTGGTGGTCCAGACCCTGCATAACATTCATATTATAGATTTACAAATTACTGGAACCATGACATTAGCTGAAGTTTGGTTATTCCTGTTATAGGTAACTGCATCTGAAGCAGGTGGAATAACACAAGGAATCGGGGCATACAAGGTGCTCGTCCCTGTTGATGGGAAGCTTCAACCATGTGTTTTCCTTGATACACCTGGGCATGAGGTAACCTCTGCAGTCTCTTTTGAAGTTCTAACTTCAGATTTTTGATGACAACTCAGTACTGCATTGTCTCCCTACTTCTGTCCCATTTTGGGTTTTCATGCTTCCTGGTTGAGATTTAATATTCCAAGTAGCTTTAGTCAAAGAGTGTTATAACCCCAATTGTGAATTGTAACCTTCTTAATATCTTTTTTTGCCTCGACATTTCGATATGTATTGTATGTACCACTCTTGCAGGCATTTGGTGCAATGAGAGCACGTGGAGCAAGGGTGACAGACATTGCCATCATTGTGGTGGCCGCTGATGATGGGGTCCGCCCTCAAACAAATGAGGCAATAGCTCATGCCAAAGCAGCTGGGGTCCCCATTGTCATAGCTATAAATAAGGTACACTCACTATATTAATATTACTTATTTAATAGTGGCTTCAATACATAATGACTCATAATTTAGCCTTCTGTTATTTCAGATAGATAAGGATGGAGCGAATGCAGAACGAGTCATGCAAGAGCTTTCTTCTATTGGTCTAATGCCAGAAGATTGGGGAGGTGATGTCCCAATGGTTCCGGTAAGTTGTTCATACATCTTTCTGTGATGCTCTAGACATTTATGGGGAGCTGATACGTAAATAATTTTCTCCATCAGATCAGTGCTCTTAAAGGGGAGAATGTGGATGATTTGTTGGAGACTGTGATGCTTGTTGCTGAGGTACATAAATATTCAGTCTTCTGTTCAATGGAGTCAGCTAAAAAGTTGCTTTGACTTTCTTTTTCTTTTTTCCTTCTAATTCATATATAGTTTGTCACCCTTAGAGTCCTAGGTTTCTAGTTGCGGCGATGGTGAATTACCTCTACGATATGTCTCTATTTTGCATTTCTTACCCGAGATTTGAGAATAAAAATGTGAGAGACGATAGCATCTTTTGCCATGTGTTAAATATCTTTCAGTAAATTTATTTTTCTAGCTAATTCTTGCATGACTGGCATGAATTCATGATATTTTGTCAGTATCATATTTATGTTGTTCAATGAATAAATTTGTATATACACATATGCACATAGCTATGCATGGCGACCATGGAGATGAATAATGTTATTAAGGTATGATTTTTGGTGGGGATGACCTCCTCAAAGTGGATATCATCTTCACAAAATTCAGCTCCTCTTTGCAAAGATGATCTCCATGGTGAGCATATCATCCTCACCTTAAAAGATTATCACTTGGCTCATCTCCATGTGCGATCCACAAACCATTGCATAATCCATTTCAAATAGTCCATGTCTGAATATCGTGACATAGATATCCGTTATTTCATTACATTCTTGGTAAAACTATGAGAAACACAACAGGTTCAAAAGCAAAATAGTTTCTCTTTTTAAAAGATTGCCAAGGGCGAACTCCTTGACTTGTGTAAGGTTTTCCCATAATCTGGAACACAAATATTCTGACCTTTGGCGTGGTTGTTACAGTTGCAAGATTTGAAGGCTAACCCTCACAGAAATGCAAAGGGAACGGTCATTGAGGCAGGTCTTCATAAATCAAAAGGGCCTGTAGCTACACTTATCGTGCAGAATGGCACCCTCAAAATAGGGGACGTAGTAGTTTGCGGTGAAGCCTTTGGAAAGGTTGGTAACTGGTTGCTATGAACATTTCTTTTAACACAATTTGTTGTTTAATATTTTCTAGATGATTGAAGTTTAAAAGCTGCAATACATCAGTTCTACTGTCCATGTTTACGGATTAGTCTGATTGCTGTTTATGGGCAGGCACGGGCCATGTTTGATGACAGTGGAGCTCGTGCTGACGAAGCAGGTCCTTCTACTGCTGTACAGGTATGTAGTCGTTTTCCTTATCTTCCTTCTTTTCTTTTATTTATTTTATAGGTGAGCTTCTCATCTTATCTCTGATTATATTTTGAAGCAACAGTGCACTAAACAAGTGAAACTGCTTCTGTTTTTCTTATTTCATCAGTAAAACTGGTTTCTTTAACAACCTTTCCAATAGATTTACTTCAAAATTGAATATTTGACTTCTCATTTTTTTTCTGGACAAGTGATAAAATATTCAGCTTTACAGCTTGATTACCTAACTTGCTAGTTCCAGTTGTACTCCCTTTGCTAAAAAAGTTAAATAGAGTCGAAATGATAGATCTTCTTGGTTGGCTAGAGGTGTAGTTAAAATGTAAATTGACAAAGTTGAAGAATCTAACAAATTTACGGTATCTAGTTGGTAACTTAACTAAAGGTAAAGTTCACGGTTGAAATACCTTCTTAGGGTAAAATTCTTTCTCGGAACTTATGTACTTATCTCACCTTATTTTGAATGGATAACTACAAAAAGAAGTTTCTTAGGGTAACACGAGTTTATGAGCAACTTGGGTTTTGTATTTGAAGTCTACTAATTTAAAACATGTCTGTCAGGCTTGCAATTATTTCATCGATTAAGAAAAGGTTTGCATAGATTTCTTGAGTGCTGGGAACGGTTAACTAGAAATAATAGATAGCTGTTGTGCAGTTTATGATAGAATTTTGCTCTTCTTTCTGGGTTTTATAAATTAGGTATCGTTAAAAAAATAACCTTTATATTTTAGAGCATCTTATGATTTTCTTCACCGCTTCAGAAAATGGTAAAATATAATTTGTTAATGACAAACTAGATAAAGAAAAAAATTAGTAAAAGACATCATAATAAATTGAGTAACTTATTTCTCGCAATAACATAACAAAACATAATGGGAAATTCACTGGTTGTTGATGCTTTCTGGAACATTATGAATTGCTTATTGTTTCATTCCTTTTTGTTGTCGACTTCTGGTACAACTGATATTACCTTCTGGATATCTGCTTGATTGCTCACCTACTGCCGCAGGTCCTTGGCTTTAGCAATGTTCCTATTGCCGGTGATGAATTTGAGGTTGTTGACTCGCTCGATACTGCCCGTGAAAAGGCAGATGCGCGTGCAGAGTCATTACGGGATGAAAGGATAACTTCAAAGGCTGGTGATGGGAAGGTCACACTTTCTTCCTTAGCTGCTGCAGTTTCAGCTGGAAAGCAGGCTGGATTAGATTTGCACCAGCTGAATATTGTAATGAAGGTTGATTTGCAGGTATTATTATAAATTTCAAACGAAAGAAAGTATTAGATAACATGATCAGTATACTATATTCTGTTCATGGTTAAGAGGAAATAACTTCTGCAATATAACAGTAGGGTGGTCTACCATTTGGCTCTGCCACAAGCAGGTAACCTACGTAGAAAATGGAGTTGCAACAGTTTGATCAGGTGCAAAGTGATTTGCAACCAAGGTTTAAAATTTTGTTCATAATGAATGTTTTAAATTGAGACATCCCAGAAAATTCCGAAACATTTCAACATAGTCCGATACAATACATGGACAATACCGAAACAGTCCGATACAAATCGAGACACATTGAAAAGGTTTAAAATTTCGTTCACAATGAATGTTTTAAATTGAGACATCCCGGAAAATTCCGAAACATTTCAACATAGTCCGATACAATACATGGACAATACTGAAACAGTCCGATACAAACCGAGACACACTGAAATTGTTTCTTTCCAGTAACTACCAAAACTGAAAAGAAACATTAAAAAGTTTGAACCATGGTTGCAACATCTGACCAGGTCTAGAATAAAATTGATGGAAAAAATGATTAGGTCATGCTATTTTATTATTTTTTTTATATAGGAGTTCTTGTTTTTAATTCCCCTCCCCCCTGGATGTGCTCCACAATCCACATTCCACATCCTATGGTCTGCAGACTGGTATAAATTGTTGGAGCGTGTTTCCTTAGGGTTTAGGGTTAATCTTCTATATGGGTTCTATTTCCTCTGAAACTAATTTTAAAGTTCTCATCATTATTAGGGATCCATTGAGGCCATCAGACAAGCCCTGCAAGTGCTCCCACAGGAAAATGTAACTTTAAAGTTTCTTCTGCAAGCAACAGGGGATATAAGCTCAAGTGATGTTGATCTTGCTATTGCTGCTGGTAAGGCCATCATTTTGGGATTCAATGTCAAAGCACCAGCTTCAGTTAAGAGCTATGCAGACAACAAAGGTGTAGAGATTCGGCTATACAGAGTCATCTATGAGCTCATTGATGACATGAGGAAGGCAATGGAAGGACTTCTAGATCCTGTTGAGGTAAATAATCCTCATGAATACTGTCTTCGTATGTTTTCTTTTTTCCCTGGAGGGTTTTGCAGAGTAGAGGCTATCCGTTATTTGGTTCACTTGTAGGGATTATACCATTCCCCAGGTCTAACCAAGATATCCTCCAATGCTAAAATTGGACCGGATTGTGTGTTAGTGGCTGTCTATATTTAAACTCTTTGCATCTTCTTTTATCTAAACTCTAAAAATTGTGAGGGATTAGATGGCTGCGATCATTGGATTGAATTACACTGTAGGAGATTTCCGAGCCTAGACCTGTTTTATTATGGTCCTTGGCCCCTATTCCTTGCTTGTGGATCTTGTTACTAACATATAGCCATACGGATTTACAGTCGAGCTTTACCATTTTTATTCACTTGATAGGAACAAGTACCAATTGGAGCAGCAGAAGTCCGGCAGGTATTCAGCAGTGGCAGTGGTCGTGTTGCTGGATGCATGGTAACAGAAGGGAAAGTAGTGAAAGGCTGTGGAGTTCGGATCGTTCGAGGTGGGAAAACTGTCCATGTTGGTGTTGTTGATTCTTTGAGACGGGTGAAGGAAATTGTGAAAGAGGTATGCTTCCAAAACTAATCTTACAGAACCTCTCGTGAAATAACATAATAGATTCATTGTTTCGATAAGATTCCAGGATTTTCAAGGTGAAATATATAGTTGACGTAGTTTGGTTCAAAGTATATCTAGTTGATGATAATTTGCTTCGACTTGATACTTGCTCTCTAATTTGGTGTTTGGATTTCAAGTATATTACGCACTTAGACCAGACATTCACATCTTTCTGCTTAAGGGTACATGAAATTCTTATTCTGAAAAACTGGTTAACTTTAATTTTGTATATCAAGTTACTTGGCCTTGCAGACATGATATCAAAATAAGGCAACCCCAAAAATCGTCAGTTTTGCCAATTTCTGGAAACCCATTTAAACTGCCAAATGCTGTAGTTGCTCAAAAATAACCAAAATGATATTATCCCTCTTGCAGCCAATTAGTTGAAACCCACTATGTCATGTTGATGATATCATATTGTTCTAATTACTCCCTCTTTTCCTCCTTTTGTACTGTCTAGGAAGTGAAGGAAATCTCGTAGGGAACTTCATCATCATGATTGTTAAGATGTTAGTGCAGGAATTTTTGAGATGTGTTTTCATGATTGCACTTCAAGTACTTTTTTTGGGTCTTCTTCCCCTTGTAGACACTAGGTCCCACTATTTATGAGGGATCAACTACGACATTCAGATTTCTTAGGTAGTCATCAAATTTGAAACATGGATGGTTCACTGATAGATACAAACATTTTTTTTTTCGAGGCTGGGGCAAGCCCTGGCCTCACAAAAAAGAAAAAAGAAGCAATAGATTGATAATAACATATAGAGGATCTCTTATTGTTTTCGAGAACAACTGTTTCAAATGACACAAGGCAGAACCAAAGAAGCATCAATGATCAAAAAATACTTTCTTCCTGAAACATCTCCAACAGCATAAAACCTTATGGTACGTAGTGCTGTTCTATTTGGCTGTAAATCGTATTTTTTGTGCAATTCAATTTGAAATCATCCGATCTGAAAAACACGATATATGTGCGTTTTGTGCCCTTGTCTCTTTATTCTTTTTGTATTTATGGCTTCCCAGCTACCTTTTTAGGGGTTTTGTTTTTCTCTACTATTTTCACACAAATAAAACATTTTTTATGTTATCTAATCATCAAAGGGAGAGAAGAAGAGCTTTTGGTGCCTTTATCAAATTTTTTACAAATCTCCTTTTTTTGTTTTTGTTTATACTTGAAGATGGTTAAAATTACGAAAGTGGATATGGAAGAAGAAAACCGAAAAATGAAGAGGAAGAAAAAGATGAGTGTCAAAGAAGGAGAACTGGAGTTAGATGGTGTAGATTGAATACTTTCGGCATTTTTGCTTGATGTGGATAGATTTCCTTTTGCTCCTTCTTATTTTTTTGGTGAATCATAGAACTATACTTTTGAATTTTGGAGGTTAACTGTACATGGAAATGGAAAGAAAAATATGTCTCTACTTGAATGCAAACTACAAGATCTTTTTGAGTCTTACGATTTGCAATTCGACTTGCAATATGATTTCCTGTTGCCTTGACAATTGACGGTACAATTCAGGATTTGAGAACATGAATCGCAAATGCTACTGTGAGGTTGTTTTGTAGATGACCTGAATTACGGAGCAAGATCATCCATCTACTTTGAAGTTTCAGTCCTTGCAAATGGGATTATGCAAAGCATTCATTGATTTATTTTTAGTACTTAGAGTAGAATAGATTTAATTAGAGAATATGTAGATGAGTAGAAATTGACTAAGATTATAAATGTAGCTAAAAAACAAAAAAAAACTTAAGGCTCTTTCTTATTGTCTAGAACTGGTGTGTTTTTTTGCTTGGGTTATCATAGATTCATCAGTCTGAAGTCTTGAGGTTTTGCCACTAAAGATGGAAATTTCATTTCATGATTTGACTTTAAAATGCGTCTGTATTTCCATTCAATCCACTTTTGGCCTGCTAAACATTTCTTCTCTGTTTTCTGTTTCTAACTGGGCCTTTGTTTTTCTTTCGGTCAGGTTAATGCCGGACTAGAATGTGGTATTGGGGTGGATGACTACACTGATTGGCAGGCAGGGGATGCTATTGAGGCCTTTAACTCCGTTCAGAAACAGCGAACGCTTGAAGAGGCATCTTCTACCATGGCAGCTGCATTGTCAGGAGGAGGATTCTAGATTTGAAACACGGATACTGAAGAAAGAAAAGAGCTTTGACCGGCAAATTTGATTCTCGATGGAAATCTATTGTACCTTTTCCGAATATCGGGTACCACCTGCCATGGCTTTTTTGAAAATCCTTACCAGGTATTGGTTTCTTCACATTGCCGTTGTATCCCGAATACTTGATTTTTGAGAATGCTATTTTGGGTCAATTGTTGTATGCAATGCTGTATATAGTCTCTCTGAGAGATGTCATCTTCTTGTTGTAAAGAATGGATATTTTGATTTGAAGTCTAGAAAAATCAGTCTCAAACCCCACTTGTAACAGCTACAAAGAACCATTGAAAAAGCATACTTCCAGTTTTTTTTTTTTTTTTTTTGCTGTACTGGGTTCATCATCGCCTGCCATGAAGCTATAGCTAATCAATACTAACTCGAGACGCAAGTCCTTCAAAACTTTAAAGTTTCTTCTGTGGGGATGCAATACGAGAAATCTTCTATTTCAGATACTTTGGTACAAAGGAATGCCCTAGTGTATCTCTCTTTTTTTGACTTGTTTTTTTTGCTCCTTTACCCAATCTTGCTTCTAGCCAGATCTGGTAAAAATCACTTTTAATGGTTTGTTTGGGCGAGGGATTTGGTGGGGACTAGAGATTCACTAGAAATTTAGTTTCCTTGCACTCTGATTCGCCCATGAATCCTTGGAAACATGTTTCCCAGGTAAATTAGATTTCTAGCAATTCCCTAACTTTGAATCTCTCCTCACCCTAAAATTTATTGGGAAACTTACGGAGAGATTTAGTTTATTTACACCTCAACTTTTTATATGTTACACCCCACCTTACTGTTATGATTTTACATGGAATTGGTCTAGAATCCCATTTTTGGGTTGGCTTTCACTTCTTCCCCACCCAGCTTTAGTTTTTTAAATCCAACCTAAATTTTTTTTGTCTTATGTGCACCTGTCATTTTCAATTCTTTGACTTGGTTTTATTTACTTTTTATTGACATATTTGCCCTTATTCTATTTAAAAAGGAAGTAATAGAGAGAGATAGAGATCGTGCGTAAGTTAACTTCACCATTTTTTTTCGGCGAGTCAGATCTGCCGGCGATCATGTTCATCATCATTTTCTTCATCGTCTTCATCTTCATCTTCATTGCAAGTGATTTTAGAGAGAGAGAGAGAGAGTTCGTACGCTTTCATCATTTTTTTCGGCGAAACAGATCTGCCGATGACTCAGATCTGCCGGTGATCATCTTCATCATTATTTTCTTCATCGTCTTCTCTTCATCTCCATATGCACGTGATTTTAGAGGGAGGGAGAGAGAGAGAGAGAGAGAGAGAGAAAGATAGATCGTAGGTAGGTTGCCTTCAGCATTTTTTCCAGCGAGTCAGATCTGCCGGCGATCATCTTCATCATCATCTTGTTCATCATTAACTTCTTCATCTTTATATGCAAGTGACGTGCAACTGTGAAGTATTATGCAACTGAGGTGCAATTGAAGTGCAACTGAGATGCAAGTGACGTGCAACTGTGAAGTGTTATGCAACTGAAGTGCAACTGAGATGCAATTGAGATGCAAGTGACGTGCAACTGTGAAGTGCTATGCAATTGAGTTGCAACTGAGATGCAAGTGACGTGCAACTGTGAGGTGTTGTGCAAGTAAGGTAAAACTGAGGTGTAAGGGAGATGCAAGTGAGGTGCAAATGAGATGCAAGTGAGGTGCAAGTGAGATGTAACTGAGATGCAAGTGAGATGCAAGTGAGGTGCAAGTGAGATGCAAATAAGGTGCAAGTAAGGTGCAACTGAGGTGCAACTGAGGTGCAAGTGACGTGCAACTGTGTGAAGTGTTGTGCAACTAAGGTGTAAGTGAGATGCAAGTGACGTGCAACTGTGTGAAGTGTTGTGCAACTGAGGTGCAACTGAGATGCAACTGTGTTCTTGTATGCAAGTGAGATGCAACTGTGTTATTGTGTTTTGAAAACCAAATCGATAACTAATCTAGATGATATCAGATCTGGAGTTGAAAGCAATAGAAAACCTAGATCAAAACAAATATTCAGAAAAAAAAACTCTAGATCTCAAATGAATAACGATCTAATCTCCGTCGATCGTCTTCTCGTTCTTCTTTCCTCTATCTCTCTCTCTCTCTCTCTCCCTCTCTCTCTCTCTCTCTCTTTTTCTCTGATCTCAACGACGTTTTCTTCTCGATTTTCTTCTCCGTTGAAATGTCATCGCTGAAAGTCAGCTCTTCATCTCCTCCATTCTCGTTTCTCTCTCTTCCCTTTCTTCTCTTTTTGTTTTTTAAGGGAGGGTATTATTATCTTTCACTCTTTTTTGGGTTTTATTTAAAATGTTAATGTTGGGTGGGGTGGAACCTAAATGTAAGGGTGATTTTGGGTTTATTTCCTATTGCCTGATGATTTTATTACTAGTTCTATCTTTTTATTTTTACGCTTTGCTTACATCGAGCTGTGGGACTTATTTGAAGATGATTTAAATGCTGAATTTTTGTGAGGATAATCACCCTTATATCAGCCCTTATATCACTCCATGTGAGCCCTACATCTATCTACTTCATTCTTACAAACTAAGAACATAACACGTGCACACGTGAATGGACTTTTAGTAGAATTGTTAGACGCCTAATCCAAGAGGAATTTTATTTTGTTCACGAACAATGCTACTTTATTTCGAATTGTTGTATATACACCAAGAGCCCGTTGGGTAACAATTATTTTAATTATTATGAGGCTCATAATCAATTATAAATAGGAAATAGTTGTTTATATAATCAATAAACAATTTTTATCGAGACTATCGAGATAATTTTCAAGTTTCTAATTATCGGGTTCCAAGACGAAAAAAAACCTATGTCTCTCCTGCAACTAATCTCCATCATCCATGAACAAGTACTCTCTCTTCTCTTCTATCTCTCTTCATTGATTTCTCTCTGTATTCTCTTTTTTGTCTTTGCTTTGATTTCTCTTCTCTTATCTTCTCTCTCTTCAAAGCTGGAACTCTCCGAGCTCCACTAATGGCTTCCTGCAAGTTCCATCGAGCTCCATCATCTGCTCGTGTCAGAACTTTGATGATACAGAGTTGTTGAAACGTCTGAAAATTTAATTCCTCCACTCGATATATAAGATTTGGGAGGAAGATTATGATTTAGATAGAGCTTTAAGGGGATTTTGTTGCTGATCTCGGATTTACGAAATGGCTATACCGGATTAGTTTTTTGGTATTAATTTGGGGGTTTTTATGGTAATTAGATGTCTCTGTACAAGCTTGAATTAGTTTTTTTGGTACAAATTTGTGATTTTGGTAGTAATTTAGGGCTTTGATAGTTTGTGGTTTTGATGATAAAAGAAAAGGTTGGTTGAAATCTTCCTGATCATGATTGATGAAATCTTTAGTGATTTGGTTAAAATCGAATGTTTCCAAAAGAAATAGTAATCAACTTTTTTCCCAAAATTTTGTTTGTTAAAATTTCTAATAAAAACAAGTATCAGAAAATTATTTATTGTAGAAACTAGTTCTGACTCTAGAAACTATTCTGCTTGAAAGTTTACCAAACCGGACCCAAGGGAGGGTTGCTTTTTTATTTCAAATTTTCAACCCTTCTTAATAGTTTTGGATAGGAGGTGAAATTTTCAATTGGAAAAGATAAAGTGTATATGATTTGGGTTCACCATTCACCAAAGATGATTCAAAAGTTCATCTATGATATACATATTTTTACGTGAAATATTCAGTTATATATATTGGGAATCCATACAAAAAAAAAAAAAAAAATCAGCTGTTGTATCATCTCCATGTAGGTAAGTGTAAGCAAAATGGGTAACTAAATAGTTCAAGGGTTTTGATAAAAAGTGGTTTTTCTCAGGATTTAAAATGGCAGTCAAACACACTAAGGAATTCAAGTTTTTTAGAAATCATGTTTCTAGGGAATCTTTTAATGGTCACAATTTGCGAAATACAAGAAGGAATTCAAGTTTTCTAGAATTCATGTTTCCAAGATTCCATTAATCCCCTATGAAATCTTGGGTTTATGGTTGATTTCATTGGTAAATTATATGTTACAAATCTATTTTGGAGCCCTATCCAAACACTATTTATATCTATACTATATCTATACTATCTATACTATTATATAAAGGGAATACCCCTTCCAGGTAGTTATTTCGTTGGATGGTCTGACCTTTTTAAAAAATTATTTATTTTAACCTTGAAGTTGGTTTGAAACATGGTATAACCTTAAAATAGTATGAGTAGTTTTGACATTATATTCACATTAAAAATCTCCCTAAAATATCTCCTTCAGATCACTTATCTTATTTTGTTATTTTTTCCTAAAATTTCTCTCTCAATTTATTTTTGAACAATACTATCTGTTTCTCTATTTCTATCCACATTCCCACTACTTTTTACTCCCCAACAATTAGTTTTCTAATTATATATGTAACAAACCCCCTATAAAAATCAACACTACCACAACCACACCTTTTTATGCACAATTTTTTTTTCTTCAAAAGTTCATCCATCCTTTTAGAAGAAGAAGACACAGATTGTTCATTGAAGAAGAAGATATTACCTTTTATTTATTTTTTCAATCAATATTTTCATATTTTTGTAAGTAATATATTTTTCCTATAACATTCATATAAGTTTAGTTTTTGTAAGATTTATGTAAATTCTAATATTTTTTTTCTTTAGAGCATCGGGTATGATTCAAATTTAAGTGTTCTTGCATAATGCTTAATTATAATTTTGCTTTTATTTTTAATTAAGAACAAGGTTACTTTGTTTGTCTCCATATTTTTTTTCTTTTTACAATGGGATCTCTTTGATTACAATGGAGGAGTGTCGTTGGTAAAGATTTATTTATTTTTTTCTTTTTCCTACTTTTTTCTACTTTTTTTTTATTTCTTTGATTTAACTAATTCACCAAATTTGATTTGATTTTTATTTTAATTGACAAGGAGTAAAGAATATGTTGTAGAATAGGAATAATCATAGATGAAAACCATCTCTGTACGTTTCTTTGATTTAAACTAGCACTAAAGTGTTGGGGGGTGAAACGAAAATAAAAGATTTTTTTCTCTTTGTTGTTAGGTTTTGGATTTCTTTTTTATTGTATTGGTTCTCGTAATACGTTGTATTTATTAACACTTTATTTTTGTATGATTGGTTTTCTTTGTTGTTGAGACCAATTTAATTATATTTTTTGAAACTTTCACGTAAGTTTTATTTTTATAAGTATCACATAAATTTTAATATATTTTTTGGAGCATTCAACACCATTCAATTTAAGCCGTCTTGTAGAATGCTTATAATATTTGCATTTAGTTTGGATATTTATGAGACTGAGGTTACTTTTATTTGTATCATGTTGTATTAAGTAAATTAAGGTATCACGTATGTTGGCAACTGTATGTTTGTGCAAAAATTGACATTTAACTAATTTTTATTTTTTGCTATATATATAAAATTATAAAATATTACTTTTTATTTACTAATACATAATGAAAGCAATTAAATATTTATACAAATTGAATGGTTAAAACGCATTACACACGCGCATCGTGCGTGCTATTGGACTCGTTACTATAAAAGAAGCGTCTGACGTAACAGCTTCTCACATCCACGTGGCACCTTCTTTTTTTAGAGTGCCACATCATTACAAGCTTCTACCAACCATACCATGTCACCAATAAACGTTTCAGAAAAATTCCTTAAATTCAAAAATAACGTCTAACTCTAGAAATCCCACTTAGTATGACACTATTGTAACGACCAAGAGAAATATTATTAATTTTTTTTTAATTTTTTTATCCACATAGCAATGCATGTTTAAAAACTTTCCAAAATCATTACCCCACATAATATTAAGAGTAAGGGTTAATTGAACTTATCCCCTCAGAATTAATTAGATAATTGAACTTTGCCCCCTCAATAATGAAAAATTGAACTTTCCCCCTTCAGTTCATAGTTTCTGTTAGTTTGCCGTCCAAAATCGCACGTACATTTTGCACATTTGTTTAAAGACCAAAACGCCCACCATGCTTTCAGAAAAATAAAATAAAAAGAATAAAACCACTCTTTTTTTTTTAAAACCACCATCTCTAAAACCCAAAACCACCTTAAACATAAATCGCCGGCCACTTCTACCAGAAAAAAAAACCTCCGGCCATTGCCGGCCTGTTCAGAAAATTTTTTCCTCCATCACCCCATCCCACACACCGCCATTACCGCCTCCCACCTATCTCTCTCTTCACCCACCCCCTCACCCACACATACTCTTCTCACAGTCTCACTCTCACTTTTTCTCTTTCTCACTCATCTCTCTATAGCACCAGATCTGAAAAGATCTAAAAAAACATCAGGTTGGCCCCTCTCTTTCCCCCTACCGCCATTATCCGGCCCCATCTTCACCCCCTACCCCCCACACTGATGGAAGAGTAGATGACCTAAATTTTTTTTCAGGCCATCTCTCTCCTCTTCCTCTCTCACTCCCTCTCTACCCATCTCTTTCAGATCTGAAAACTGAAAAAAAAGTTTAGAGTCCGTCAAGGATGGTAGGGGTGTTTTGGTCATTGTAACAGTCATATAACAGAAATTGTAAACTGAATGAGGAAAGTTCAATTTTGCATTATTGAGGGGGCAAAATATAATTAGCTATTAATTTTGAGGGGGTAAGTTCAATTTACCCTAAAAGTAATTAACACGACTATTGATAATGATTATGAATACAGGGTTTTGGGCTAAGGCCCCTCCATGTGAAAAACGTTAGGATGCAGGACATCCAACGTTTTGTTTTTGTTTAAGGCCCCTTGGGTTAAAAACCAAACATGTGACATGTAAAATGACCAAAAAGTCCATTCAAACAAAAAAAACAGCACACGCTCTTTCTCTCTCTCTCTCTCTCTCTCTCTCTCTCT
>MVGT01002327.1:7636-26597 GCA_002174775.1 Macleaya cordata | reverse complement strand
GATTAAAACATAATTAATTAATTAAAAAAGGATTAAACAGTAAAAAAGAAGTTACCAAAAGATGTTTTAGACAAAAAAAAGATAGCTGGGACCAAACTGTAGTAACACATGGGAAAAAGGACTATTTAGTCGTTTTCTCTTATTCTAATAATCTAATAAATATTTTATAGGATCGTTAAATAATTAATACTCTTGATTAGGCTCTCAAGGGAATATCATTTCGGTGTGGATTCCTTATTGACACAAAGTAATCCCACTAAGTGACTTCGACCACCCAACCTACCCAGAATATTGGATCACGTTTCCGTTGTCTGACCTCACTGTTGGTAGAACAAAATGAGTAAAAACTAACTTGTAGGGTATACTCTGCTCTCAGAACTTAGGACATTTACAATCAACAAGTTTTTTAGAATCTTTTTATGTGCTGACAATAACATAAAAAATATTCTGTCTGACCTGTTCAGTGTATTCTTAATACACCAACACACTGACTTAGAGTTGCTACTCCGGTGATGGAGACACATCACCCTATAATATAGAAGTCTAGTGTGTTATAGTCTTACTAGATGAATTGTTCAGATTCATCACTGACTATGAACAATACAAGAATGTGAGGAACTAGTAAATTACATCTCTCTATGTATGAACACTTCATACAAATAATTTACTTACAACATAATCTTGTGAACAACACTTAATCCATCATATGGATAAAGTCATAATATAATATCACGCTCATTAATAAATATAATTTATCAAAGTCATCAATTTAAATTGTTTAGGGTATAAACCTCACTCGTGCGTACGTGTAGACCATACACACACCAGCTCCCACTACACAATATCACACACATATGTCTAACATGTGTACCGCACACACGTATGATGCATAGATGCACTACACACACACACACACGTGTGCTCCATATATGCCACAACCTTGTTGGACCACGGGTTAACTCACAGGTTGAACCATGTGTTGTCCGATCCGGTCTAGTCGGGTTGATATGCGAGTTGAATGGGTTAAGTTGGTCTGGCCTGCAAGCTGCCCCACAGATTGGACCGCGAGACCACGAACCGAGTAAATAAGTTTGGAAATTAGGTTATCGGGTCGGCAATTTTGGTCAGGTTACCGGGTTGTCGGATCGGGCCAACGGGTCTGTACATGGGCGACTGGGTTGGGTCATTGGTTGGAGTGAACCAACAAAATAGTCCTAACCATGTCCACATCCAAACACATCCTAACCCAAATCCTTATACCCTAACCTATCCTAACTCAATCCAAACATTTCTTCAGAAAAACTCTTTTTCTTAATTATGCCTAACCAAACAACACTTAAGGGAAAACACTTTTAGTTTAATATGTCAAACCAAACAACACTTCAGAAAAAATACTTTTTCCTTAATATGTCAAACCAAACATCACCTTAATTGCTAATGGGTCGCCCCTTAACAGTTACTGAATTTCCCCTTAATAGTTTGTGGGTTATCCTATAGCAGTCAGCAGGTTATCCCTTAACAGTTTGTGGGTTACCCCATAGCTGTTAGTAGGTCACCCCTTAACAATCAGTGGGTTACCCCATAGTCTAGACCTGGCAAAAGCTGACCCGACCCGCCAAATCCTACCCTAACTCGACCCGTCAGCTAAACGGATAGGGTTATGGTTGAGATTTTTTGACCCGTAAAAAAACGGGTCAACCCACGGATAACCCGCAGATAACCCGTCAACCCACGATGTTTTCAGTCCGTGACATTTTCATGCACTTTTTGTAGTGACGCGTTATCTATTTATGACTAACCCTAATCTAACGACGATATCCAGATCTTTCCTTCATCGCCATCTCTTTCTTTCTTCTCTTCTCAACAGATATCCCTCTCTCCAGAATCAGATATATCCCTCTCATTCTTTGATCTCTCTCCCTTATCTTCCCCACCACCTTCTCCCCTTCCACCACCATACAACCGTGGCCATCTCTACCATACGTGATTTCTCTTTATCCCCTGTCCCGGCCTCAACGACTCCCTCTCTCTACCACCCACCTACAACGTCACATCTGAAAATTTCAGATCTATATAGATCTGTTCTCTTTCGGTGAAAGGCTCTTCAGTATTTTTTTTACTCCCTCTCAAAACTCCGTCTATCCTCTAAAAAATCCTCTCCTCTTCTTCTTCAAAATCTCTTTTTTCTTCTTCTTCTTCTTCTTCAAAATCAACGATCTTTTCCTCCATCACTCCATGAAATCTTGCAACAAAACCATCTTCAGATTACTTCTTTTCTTCCTCTCCATCTTTATTTTTATCGTTATGATATCCTCCTCGATCACTCCATCCTATCCTACAGACCCAATTACTCTAAAACCAACACCATGGACTCATCAGTTCCACTCATACTCATTATGAACTCCAAGTCATTGATCTCTTCTCTGGTACGATTGGTCCAATGGTAGAAACTTCAACATCATCCATAAACAACTTCGTGAGATTCTTTACGACCTTGAATGGAACAATGGAACCTCCTTCTAGCTATTGACCTGTAATTTCTAATTTCGGTGTGTAATCTTTGATGAACTTTCCCCAAATTTTATTTTATTTTGGATTTGAATTTCTGTTTTAATTTTTAATCAATACAAAAAAAGTATATCAATATCTATTTTTTGATTGGATTGTGTAAAGAAAAATCTACTCCTCTTTAATTGTTAGGGATACTTCATTTTTTTTTCTTTATTACTGTTTTTTGGTATTATTTATGTTAAAAAAAAATAACTAGGGTCACTAGGGTCGCCGTTAGGGTCAACCCTATTAGGGTTAGGGTCTGAGAAATTGACCCGTTTATTTAATGAGTCAGGGTTAGGGTTGATAAATATTGATCTGTCAACCCGCCTAGGGTCGATCGGCGGATAACCCGTTGCCAGATCTACCATAGTCGTCAGCAGGCTACCCCTTAATAGTTCGTGGGTTACCCCATAGCAAATTTAGGCCACCCCTTAATAGTTTTGGGTTACCCTATAACAATTTCAGGTCACCCCTTAACATTTTTGAGTTATCCCATGACTGTTAGCAGGTTACCTCTTAACAGTTTGTGGGTTACCCCTTAACCTATAACCAAATAGCTTTTTAAGAAAATACTTTTCTTAACAAATCCAAACCAAACAGATCTTAGGATTTATTAAACCCTTTTCTTAAACTCTTTAATTAATTAAAAGTTCTAATTAAAATCTTCTTTTAAATAATTCAACAAAAGAAAATTAGGGTTTCTAAAACCCAAGGCATCAAAAACATGCGGCCACTTTTCTAATAAAATATGTAATTCTTTAATCAAATACTTTTAATTAAAAATTTTCTTGAATTAAATAAAATTAATACTAATAAAATTATTATTTTGTTAAACCGATTAAAATACACTTTTAATCCTTTTCTTTCTTGAAAAATTTACAAACCCATTCTTTTATTTCAAGAACATAAAGAACACCAAGAAAATAACTATTTTCTTTTTCTTGGATCCCAATCTAATCTTTGTGCACAAACTTTTTACCAAAAATTAATCCAACCCTTATCAATCTTATTGACATAAATTTAATTCCTAAATATTTTGGATCAATCAAATCCTAAAATAATTAAGAACAACCCTTAAATAAAAATATTTCATGCAATAATTCAAGCATGGCCTCAAGCCTGCTCTGATACCACTGTTGGGGAAAATAGGGTCTAGATAAAAATTATGCAACTGAAATGAATAACTATTTTTCCTTCACAAAATCACATGAGGATGCATGAATTAAAACAATAACTTGAAGATCAGATACATACCGCTAAAATGCTTGCATGTAATCTCAAATCTTCCTCCCACGTTCTGGAACAGTCGTCGAAAACCTGAAAGGATACAACCACTGTATTTCGGCCATAACTCTCTACTGATTGAATCGATTCACCTATATGATGTGTACTATTGATAGGATATTTAATTTCCTACAACTCTACCAGAAATAGTGAACCTTCAATTCTGCACAGACGTGCCTCAAAAATCGATTTTAAATTCGGACGAGAATGTGCTGCGAATTTTGAGTTTCTAAAACCATAAAGGTTATAACTTGAATTCTAAATCTGGGAGAGAGTTTTAGACACACAAGTTAGGGTGGGTTATCTTATGAACCCTATCTCTATTTATAGAGAAAGACCCTCTTCCCATATCTTTAGCTCTAAGTTAGGTCCATATAGGCCCCACTTACTTATGCTTTTGATTTATTACTTTGAGGTCCCTATATCTCATATAGTTCTCAAATAATAAATCTAATTGCAGTTAAGTCCATTAAATAGCTGCAACTGAATACTCTCAAGTAAATGAATATTATTCAGAAGCCCTTCACTCACTAATACCCATAAATAGTTCCTCCACTTAACTGATATTCGCAATATATACCAAGGTAACATTAACTATTAATGTCAGCACCTTTTTGGTAATTACATTTTAGTCCTTGCTTGCCAAATCAGACCATTATAATTATTCTAATAATCCATCATTGCGCAGTCTAGAATAATTAATACTTTTGATTAGGCTCTTAAGGGAATATCATTTTGGTGTGGATTCCTTATTGACATAAAGTAATCCCACTAAGTGACTTCGACCAACCAACCTACCCAGAATATTAGATCACGTTTGCATTGTCTGACCTCACTGTTTGGTAGATCAAAGTGAGTAGAAACCAACTTGTAGGGTATACTCTACTCTCAGGATTTAGGACATTTGCAATCGACAAGTTTTTTAGAATCTTTTTATGTGCTGACAATAATATAAAAAGTATTATGTCTGACCTGTTCAGTATATTTCAAATACACCAACACACTGACTTAGAGTCGCCACTTCGGTGATGGAGACACATCACCCTATAATATAGAAGTCTAGTGTGTTATAGTCTTACCAGATGAATTGTTCAGATTAATCACTGACTATGAACAATACAAGAATGTGAGGAACCAATAAATTATCTCTCTATGTATGAACACTTCATACAAATAATTTACTTACAACATCATCTTGTGAACAACACTTAATCCATCATATGGATAAAGTAATAATATAATATAATGCTCATTAATAAATATAATTTATCAAAGTCATCAATTTAAATTTTTTTAGGGCATAAACCCCAACAGATCTCGTAGAATGCTTTCTAAATATACAAATTTCGTCAAAATCTATTACTCAAAATAGTAGGCAAAAATATTTTTGCATAAATTTTGTGAAATTTTTATATTTTTTTTAAAAACTATTCTTGATTGGTCTACTTTCGAAGATCTCGAAAAGTGCTTTCTAAATATATGAATTTTGTCAAAATCCAAATTTCATTTTAAGAGATATAACATTTTGAGATTTAAAAACAAAAAAGATAACTAATTTTCTCTTTCATACAGCTGTACAAATTTGAAAAAGATAAAAAAGGAGATTGAGAAATATAATGAAGGTAAAATAGGAACATTAAAAAGGAAGGAATAGACTAAATAGATTTAGAAAAGTTTTAAAAGGACTAAACAAATTCAAAAAGCTTTAAAAAGTATTTCAGTCTTATTGAAAATCTTGTGTACTAAGAAATTCTTATTCATAAGTAAAGAATTTCATTAATTGAAATCTCTTTTAGTAAAAATATATTAATACGGTAGACTAAATTAATAAAATCCCATTCACTAAACAGAATTAACATACATAGTTGTTTAATATATAAGAAATTCTAATAAGTAAAGAGAAACTCTTTTATATTAATGTATAAATATCAAAAAATCTAAAATTAAAAGGATTATGAATTTTTTTAAGCGAAGGAATTTTCAAGAAATTACCCATTTATTGAACGGGCTACACACTCTACTAGTTATGTTATGTGCCTGGGTTATTACTTATTAGAAGTTAAAAAGTTCCTTCTATTTGATGCCAAACTTTTTCGCTATTGACTTATCTGAGAAGTCATTTCTCCTGGATTTGCGCATTGGGTTAGTACTTAAAAGAAACTAAAACTTGTGCCGTGTCCGTGTTCTCTTAACGTGTCCATGCTTCATAGCTGTTGAAAGTCTATATGCCATATAATTTAGTAGAATTAATTGCATGTTAGTGTAACTATGGTTAATGATCACACTATCACCTAATTAAAATTTCAATGGTGAAATTTGTCGTACGGTTATATGAATTAACTGTTTTACTTCGTACTAAAGGTTAGGGATCAAACTATCACCTATTTAAATTCTAGGAAAATAAACTAAGTCACTAACAGAAAATCTTTACAAAGAGTATTGACTTATTCGATTCTTGATGTACAGAATTAAAAATTAGAATCGAATATTTCAATCTCTAAAAAAATAAGAATTTAATGCGAGAGATTTTTGTTAACGGAAAAAACCTAACTGGAAAAAATCCCAGGACCTAGTCTAGCCAAACAATCCACTAAGAATCAAACGAAGTACAATACCATTACCCACTGATAGACACAAATTCTATGCTCTAAACAACTGATATTAACTTCTCACAGTCTGAATCCACAAACTGCTCCTTAGCTGATCAACGATGCGTCTCCAACTTAGAAATCTACCAAGTCTCGCAACTTATACTCGAACTCCACGAGCAAAACCACTTCACTTGAATCCACAAGCAAAACACCACTCACCGGAAATCCACCGATAAAATACAAACCTTTGTGTAGAAAAGATGATGGAAGGATTTATGTATTACTCAACACATAGTCAATCCAGTCAAAAGATTTGAA
Organism: Macleaya cordata; assembly: GCA_002174775.1. Lineage (NCBI taxonomy): Eukaryota > Viridiplantae > Streptophyta > Magnoliopsida > Ranunculales > Papaveraceae > Macleaya > Macleaya cordata. Next base: position 19,851 of record MVGT01002327.1, on the reverse strand, counting down.
TTCAGTACATCAATTGATTAGGACTTGACTCTAGAACTTGGAAACCCAAAGTTTTTTATTTTAATCTCTCGAAGTATTGTGTTGTTCTCTCTATATCATGTTTTGATGTAAAGCAACTAATATATAAGGTTTGGTTGAGCTAGACTCCTATAGAAAGTTTGAATCATTTTCAAAGTCAGTTTAGCAAGTTCCAAAACGCAAAAATCACAAAATAGCAAACATTTTGCGCAAACCCAGAAACACGATTTTAAAACCGGAAAGGTTAGTTTCGAAACCAACAGAGAAAATCTTACTGGTTTCGAAATCAGACTTTCCTAATTTCAAAAGCCATGCTCTCGGGTAATTTTTGAACAAACCTGAGAGGTTTGATTTCGAAACCAGCCTGGGTGGTTTCGAAACCAATCCTTAGGTGGTTTCGAAACCAACCATACTTGAATGACTTCCAAACTCCTTTTTGGTTTAAGGTCATTAACCAACCTATGTCCATTAGTTCTAAATTAGTCTAATCACCTAAAAATAAGTTCTCTAGGTCACTTATTACCATCCTAAGATGAATTCCGATAGTGAGTTGAGTTGCAAGATGTTCTTCCTCCGATTTTCAAATCTTCAAGACTTCAATGTTCAGAACATGGAGGCTTCACCTAACTCTAACTCAAAGACACAGACTTACATTGAGTTTTGAATTGACACGAAAATTGATAAAACTAAGAGGAACTCATAGTCCTAACAAATGGTGATTATAAGTGGAACAAAAATCTCTAACAAGAGTATTGACTTATTAATTAAGAATAAAAATCGAATATTTTAATCTTAAAATAAATACAGAAATATGCACAAGAGATTTTGTTAACGATGAAAACCCAAACTGGGAAAAACTCTGGGACCTAGTCCAAACTTAATTGAACTCCTCCAAGTCCTGCACCTTGAACCACTACTCGATTCCACGAGTATTTGATGCATCTCCAACTTGAATTCCTCCAAGTCCCAAACCTTGAACAAGGACTCGAATCTTACGAGCACATCACTATGAACTTGACACCTCAAGCTCAATCACCGGAAGTCCACCGGAATACCTAAATAATATATAAAGGCTTTTCTTGGGAAGGATTTATCTTGGCCTTAACTCATAACCAAGTTTATTATAAACACATAAGGAGTAACCGTTATGAACAAGTGTTAGAACAAACCTGCGCTCAAAAGAATCAAGTTTTCTTTCATAAAGATATTGAACTTTCTCTCTTTAGAACTTAGAACTCATATAATTTGAGTTTAAGAACCTCCAAGGTTGTAATAACAAGGTTAGACACTAAAGGATATGAATGTAGCTCTTCAACAACTTGTTTATGAATTGATTGATCCAGGAAGAGTAGATAGCTTAAACTAGTTCTAACTCCCTCTATTTGTAATGGATGATGTGAATTTAAATTAACCTAAATTAAAAGATTAACTTAAATCAAATAAAACTCGCAAGTGCATGAATCATACATAGATATGGCTCGTATTACGAGGTCGATCCCACAAGGACATGAATAAAAAGTATCAAACTAAATTTAAAATTAATTAAATCCTAATCCTAACAATTTAAATTTAGAGATGATTTAAAAACTAATGATTTAAATAAAGCAAATGAAATTAAACAATTAATTAAAAACAATTGAGTAAACCAATAAGAAAAATTACTAAGGTTTTCAGAATCCACTTTGTAGAACCCACAATAATGGTAGGTATAGATATTAATTTTCCTCTTGTTAACCACGTACTAGGCTAGTAATCAAACATGCTAGTATGAAAGATTGAACATTAAAACCTTTTTTAAAACAACCTAATATATTATTCCACTTCACTTGAAAGATAAAAAATAAATTAACCCCTTGTATCCAAAACACCGAAAAACACGGATTATCCACTTTTGATATAATATATTGCAAAACTAAGCTGATAATTGGTAGAAACTATCCCAAACTACATGTAAGATCATCACATGTGTCCGAGGTTTCATCCCTAACAATTATACGAAGTACGAATAATTAAAATATTAAAACCACTTTCCAGAAGAAAAATAAACATTCATACACACCATTATTGTATCATCCACAAAGCTTCATCCTCAACCCTAGTTGAGGGTTTAGCTACACATATTTGAAGAAACAAAATAAATAATTAAATAATATTTCATTAAATCAAATAAGTGTACTCACAAAATATCCCCAAAGATTACACTTCAAGTTCCACCTCTCTCGCTTGTCGATTTCTCTCTCACGAACTGTATGGCAGCAACACCTCTTCTCTCTGTCGAACTCTCCAAGGCGGGAACCTTTTTTTTCTATTCAGCACAAAAAGGACCACCACACACGTATGCTGCTGCTTCTCCTCTTTATATAATAAGCAGCCAACCACCAAAGTTCACCCCACGAATTGAGTTCTTCACAAATCTGGACTCCTTATTCACATAGAGGTCCGATTTAGGTGGGACCCACATCTGCTTATCTCAAACATGAGAATAGAAATAAGGATTGAAAAATTATGTTAACGACATCATCGTGACATCACTACTAGGACCACCTCTTTTCTTTAATTTCTTTTAGTATCTACCCTTTTGTTTTCAAACTCTTGTATGATCGAATTGAGGCAAATCTTCCCCTAAATTCCACAGTTGACCAAGTCAACAGAATTTGACCATGTTTTGACAGCAAATGTGCGCTACTAACATGCTCTTTGGGTAGCCGTAAAGCCATGTCGAGGATGCCCTTATCAATTTCAATGATTTTAACCATATTCGTTTGTTCCATTTATATTTTCTGTACACAAATAAAGTACACTTAATTAATTCAAACGGAGTAAAATAATTAACTAACTAATATAAATATAGGGTACTAAATGTAATACATATGTGCCTATGAAATTCCCCCAAACTTACTTTTTGTTAGTCTTCGAGCAAAACAAAATAAAACTAAACCTAAACTGATTAAACCTAATGAAAACAGTAAATCCCAACTCACTTTCGCTGGAATCGCGATTGCACTTAGCATGTGCAATAAGCAGTTAAACCCCTAGGTTACCCCTAGTGGACGAGTGTTGTCTCGTGAGGGTTTGCTGTTAATCTACCCACAAAATTATAAGTTCTTAAAATGAAATAGGGTCTAAAATATTATTTCAGAAAAATTATGCAATGATTTAAAAACATAAGCAATTAACAAGAGGATTTTTAACAAACTAATAAACATAAATAGAGTTCAAGACACTATCCGAATACTAAAAACCTTCCACAAATACTCAAGTTCAAGGGTGTGTAAGTAAATAGCCAACAAGAATGCAATTTTAATTCTGAAAAAGCCACAACTTTGATCACCTCCCTAATACATTTTGCTTCGACTTCAGCCTCACGGTTATACACTCAAAAATAAAATGCTCAGAATTGTTTCACTCTCATATGTGAGTAGGAATCAAGCACAAAACAAAGGACTCACATATATTTTAAAGAACACGAAGTATTTTCAAAGGACTAATCTCATAGAAAAGAATACCAACCACTATATTGAGGATGGGGATGCTCACTCAACTTCTCACCTGATCAACAATCTAACATCTCCTTTCCTAGTATGTAATAGTTGTCTATAATGGGTAAAATAGGATGAGGTAGGATAGAAATGTTAGAAGAGTGTAGGGTTTCTGAGAAGATAGGGGCTTTGAATTTTTAAGCTGGACACTTTTTGAATTGTACATCTTCACTTTTTCTTCAATTGTTCTTCTTTGACTTGAACCAATTTTGAATTTTGACTTCTTCTTTTTCTTTATATTTTTTTTTTCATTTTCACATTCTTTTGTAGAAGAAATACCACTTCTTGCATATAGAACTTTATCTTGATATAGCTCAAATGAAGACATATACTGAACACACACTGTCCTTCTTATTTTCTTTTCTGATCATCCCTATTCACTTCTCAGAAACAATGAACTAAATGCAATTATGGTGTTGAGGTGGTGGGGTGAAGGCTAGAAAAGTCAATAATATAATGATAATGAATTTTTAGATGGCAATGATGGTGAAACCTAATTTACCTATTATCATCTACCAAGTCAAGAGAGGTATGTCATGCATCATTTCAGACTACAAGATTGAGATTTTTGCAATCTTAATGTCACCCTCAGTGGTTGAAAAATTATGGCACTAATGAGATCAAAGAAAGTGCGGAAAAATAACTCTGAGATTGAATAGCTCTTCATTCTACTCAGAATTAGCGCAGAAGAGATCTCTCAACGGATAATAAAAGGCCAAAACTCACACTAGGTAAATAAGCCTCCACTAATGATTATTCAGGATCACTCAGTTGGAGTCACTCAGTTAGGGTCACCTTTCACTTAGATTACACTCATGTGGCTATTTGAAAGAATTTCTCTAAGACTTGATATTTCTTAAAAACTTCTAAGAAAGGGATAGTATAATAAACTAAAATTCAAAATTTATTAGCAAACTAAAAATCAATCTATTAAAATCACAAAGATTCTAATTCACATTTAAATTTAATTACATCATCAACTTAAACCCTATTCAATTTTGAAACTCATGGACACAAAAAAAAGTTAATTTTTCTCCCTTACCCCCAAACTTAAATCAAACATTGTCCTCAATGTTCCTAAATATAAATCTAAAAACTAACACGAACACAAGAGATATGATGAAATAAAAATAGATATAAGGAAAGAGATTACCATAAGCGAATCAGTGCCTAAAAATAGCATGGGTTGCCTCCCAGCAAGCACTAAGTTTAACGTCTTTAGCCAGACAGATCAAAAAGGTCAATCCTAGTAGACAGGATCTTCCAGAAGAGTTTCCTCAACTTCTGGGGGAAGTAACTCTAAAAACAGTTTAAGACGTTGACCATGAACTTTAAAAATATTCCCATTTCAATGTTCTTAACATCGACAACCCCATGTGGATATAAATGATGAATTTCAAAGGGACCAGTCCATCTAGAACGTAACTTACCTGAAAATAGATGCAACCTAGAATTATACAAAAGGACTTTCTGACCAATTTCAAAAGATTTACGATTAATATTTTTATCATGAAACACTTTCATTTGGTCCTTATATGTTTTGACACTGTGTTATGCATCATTCCTTATTTCCTCCAACTCATTTAGTTGAAGTTTCCTGTGTGAACTAACTTTATCTAGGTTGAAATTAAGTGTTTTGATTGCCCAATATGCTCTATGCTCCAATTCTACAGGCAAGTGGCAGGCTTTGCCAAAGATTAGTCGGTAAGGTGACATCCTAATTGGCATTTTAAAAACAGTCTGGTATGCCCAAAGCACATCGTTTAGTCAAAGTGACCAATCTTTGTGGTTCGGATTAACCGTTTTTTCTAAAATTTGTTTTATTTGCCGATTAGAGACTTCAACTTGACCACTAGTCTGTGGGTGATATGGGGTAGCAACTTTGTGAGTAATCGAATACTTTTTAACCAATGATTCAAATGCACGATTACGAAAGTGCTTACCCCAATCACTAATAATGGCTCGAGGGGTTCCAAAACGAGAGAATATATTATCTTTTAAAAACTGGACTACAACCTTGTGATCATTTGTTTTACAAGCTACCACCTCAACCTATTTGGAAACATAGTCAACCGCTACAAGAATATATAAATTACTAAATGAATTAGGAAACAGACCCATAAAATTTATACCCCAGACATCAAAGATCTCAATTATTAAAATAGGATGAAGAGGCATCATGTTCCTACGAGTAATACTCCCTAACTTCTGATAACGTTCACATGCCTTACAAAATACGTGGGAATCACAAAAAATTGTGGGCCGATAAAAACCACACTGCAAAGTATTTACATCGGTCTTTTTCAAACTAAAATGACCCCCACATGCATGATCATGACAAAAGGAGATGGCACCAAGATGCTCACTATCAGGGACACATCTCCTAATGATTTGATCAGGACAATACTTAAACAAGTAAGGATCGTCCCAGAAAAAGTAACGTACCTCGCTTAAAAATTTAGACTTATCTTGTTTAGTCCAATGTGATGGTATTTCGCCAGTAATAAGATAGCTCATAATATCAACAAACCAAGGTAATTGGGAAGTAGTAAAGAGTTGTTCATCAGGGAATGTCTCAATAATAGGTAAGGACTCAGATGAAGAATCTACTGAGGAGAAAAATCTCGTTTTGAATTGGGTGAAGTGTCATTTTATGGTTCGTAAGGGAATTGTCTTAGGGCACGTTATTTCTGACAAGGGTATAGAGGTAGATAAAGCTAAGATTGACTTGATCTCTAGTCTTCCTGAGCCACGTACAGCGAAAGAAATTAGGTTTATCTTATAGGTCATGCTGGTTTTTATCGCCGATTCATTAAAGACTTTAGCAAAATTTCTAGACCACTTTGTAATTTACTTGCTAACGATGTTGCTTTTGTCTTCAATGATGAGTGTTGAAAATCTTTTGAGAAGCTTAAGTTGGTTTTGTCCTCTGCCCCTATATTCAGCCCCTAGACTGGAATGAGCCCTTTGATATTATGTGTGATGCATCCGACTTTGCAGTTGGAGTAGTTTTTGGGCAACGCATAAATAAGTTACACCATGTAATTTATTATGCAAGTAGGACACTGAATGATGCAAAATTGAATTATTCCACCACAGAGAAAGAGCTTTTAGCATTTGTGTTTGCCTTGGATAAGTTTAGGTCTTATCTTTTAGGTCTAAAGTCAGCATCCACTCTGATCGTGCTGCGCTTAAGTACCTTCTTTCAAAAAAGGATGCTAAGCCGCATTTAATTCGTTGGATATTGTTGCTATAGGAGTTTGATATTGAAATTCGGGACAAGAAAGGTTCCGGGAATGTGGTAGCAGATCACTTGTCTAACGAGTAAAAACTAACTTCAAATGATGGAGGCAAACGTTAAAAGATGATCCAAATACTGAGAAATCGTCCATGAATACCTCTAGGAAATGCTCTACCATGTCAGAAACGATACTAATCATGCACCGCTGAAAAAAAGCAGGTACATTGCATAACCCAAATGGCATGTGACGATAGGCGAACGTACCAAATGGACAAGTGAAGGTGGTCTTCTCTTGATCCTCTGGTGCAATAGGTATTTGGTTATAACCGGAATAACCATCAAGGAAACAATAATATAAATGGCCGGCTAATCTCTCAAGCATTTGATCAATGAAAGGAAGGGGAAAGTGGTCTTTCCTCGTAACCAAGTTCAACTTTCTATAGTCGATACAAACTCTCCACCCGGTGGTCATACGAGTGGGAACTAACTCATTCTGGTCAATTTGGACTACAGTAATCCCTGATTTCTTAGATACAACCTTAACGGGGCTGACCCAAGAACTATCCGAAATGGGGTATATGATACCCACATCTAATAACTTTAGGACTTCAGCTCTGACAACCTTTTTCATGTTTGGATTAAGCCTACGTTGCATTTCTCGTGAAGTTTTGGCATTTTCTTCTAAATGGATACGATGCATGCATACTGAAGGACTTATACCCTTGATATCTGCTATGGTCCACCCTATGGCTAATTTGTGTTCCCTAAGGACATCAATTAGTTTGCTTTGTTTCTCAGTTAGCTCAGAAGCAATAATGACAGGAAGACTCTCATTTGGACCTAAATATGCATATTTCAACTCAGATGGTAATGGTTTTAAGTCTAATTTAGGTGGTGACTCAACAGAAGGAACATGTTTAGACTCAATAGGTGGTAGGGGTTCTACTCTGGCTTTCCAAGTTTCTGTGTCCATGAGAGGGGTAGAATCTAACAATGCATTGTCCTCTTCACTAACACTATATATATTAAAATCACAGCCAAAATGAGCTAAACATTCCTCTAATAGGTCTTTCTAACTTGACTGTAGGAACCTATCATGAATCAAACTCTCTATAAGGTTAATTTGAGAAACATCATCAAAGTCTGGTGGTTTAGAGCTTATGTCAAAAACATTAAGCTCATCTAACATATTACCAAAAGAGATTTCCATACACCGTTCCTATAGTTAATCAGAGTATTTGAAGTCGCTAAAAATGGACGACCCAGGATAACATGGATATGATTGTTGGGATTAACTACAGGTTGGGTGTCTAAGACAATGAAGTCTACCGAAAAAAAGAATTTATCAACCTTAATGAGTACATCCTCAACAATACCACGAGGTATCTTGACAGAGCGATCTGCTAGCTGCAAAGTTACCTCTGTGGGTTTCAACTCTCCGAGACCAAGTTGCTTGTACACAGAATAAAGTAACAGATTAACATTCGCACCTAAGTCAAGCAAAGATTGCTCAATCTTGTGATCACCTATGACACATGAAATAGTAGGACATCCAGGATCTTTGTACTTAGGTGGGGTATGGTATTGCAGAATGGAGCTAACTTATTCACAGAGGAAGGCTTTCTTATGCACATTCAACCCACATTTGACTGTATATAAGTCCTTCAAGAATTTTGCATAAGATGGGACCTATTTAATTGCATCGAGAAATGGAATATTGATTTTTACTTGTTTAAACGCTTCCATTATCTCATTATAATGATTACCCTTCTTAGGTTTTTGAAGCCTTTATGGGAAAGGAGCAGCAGGGATAAAAGTTTTTACAGGTGGTGCTACAGGTTGCCCTGGGACAAAACTAGGACTCTGACTCTCTGGGTCAGCTGATGAAGTAATCCTATCTTGTTCTACAATTTTCTGCGACTCATTCCTATCAATTTCATCATCCTCACTAGGCATTCGGACTTTATTGCCTACCTGTCTACCATACCTAAGGGTTGTGATGGCCTGAATATGCTTACGAGAACTTAAGTTAGAGGGATATTTGACGTCAACATGACCCTTGGGGTTAGGCACAGGTTGACTAGGGAACTTACCTTTCCCACGCTCTCCTACAACAGTTGCTAATTGACCCATTTGAGTTTTTAAAATAGAAAGTTCTTGGCTAGTCGTTTGCATAAAATGTTGTAGGGTTTCCTCTAAAGATTGCTTCCTCTGATGTGGTGGGACATATGGAAGAGTCGATTGGGGAATAGGAGGATAAGTCATGTGTGATTGCACTTGTGGTTGCACTTTTGGATTGTTCTGAGTCTGCCCTTGACTCCAAGGGAAATTAGGATGGTTCCTCCAGTTAGGATTATATGTGTCAGAGAAAGGGCTACCAAACGGTTTTTTATATGTGTTGAGAGCATTGGCTTGCTCAGCTATATACTCATGAAATGATGCAATAGAAGGACACGTTTGAGCTGTGTGAGAAGAACTCCCACATAATTGACACACTTCATTAATGGCATGAACAGAAGAACTCTCCCCTTTACACATGGATAAAGCTTCCACTTTTCTAGTTAAACTAGCTATTTTAGCACTCAAATCTACCTCCTCGTTAACTTCATAAATTCTGCCCCGTTTAGGTTATGAAGACACTTGTGGAGCTACCTTGTCAATCCTACCTGAATACACCCATTGCTAAGAGTTTTTAGATAAAGAATTAAGAAATCTCCACAAAGCATCTTCCTCCATGAACATAAAATCCACACCACTTCTAGACTCAATTAATTGACAGTTTTGTGGTGAAAGACCCTCAAAGAAGAATTGGATTAACTGCGATTTTCCAAAACCATGGTGTGGGTATTTTAAGATAAGATCCTTAAATCTCTCCCAACATGTGAAAAACTGTTCACCATCATTTGGAGAAAATTGCATTATGAGCCGACGGTAGTTGGTAGTTTTTTGCATAGGAAAGAATTTAATCAAAAATTTATTGCACAACTCATTCCAAGTAGTGGTGGAATTGGGTTCTAAGGAGTACAACCAGGACTTGGCTTTGTCCTTCAAAGAGAAAGGAAACAGACGAAGATGAATTTGTTCCTCATTAACACTGTTATATTTGATGGTGGAACAAATATCTAAGAATTCCTTAACATGGAGGTATGGATCTTCAGAATCTAGACCATGAAAAAGAGATAACTGATTTATTGCCGCTCTCAAGTTAAAATTTCCCCGAATTGCAGGCAAAATAATACATAACGGGTTCGTAATCTGAATTGGAGTATATTGATCTCTAAGGGTTCTCTACCCTGAATTTGATTTCTATCCCCCATCTCAGAAAAAGTTGACGAACCATTTTCAGAATAATATATTGATTCTTCTTAAAAAAATAGGATTTTCAGGTATCTCAATTATGTTTTCCAGTGTGACCACACTTGTACTACCACTTTTTTTTCTTTTTTTTTTAACAAAAAGACTAAAAACTACCTAAACTAAAATGCAAGGAAGGATCCTAAGATGATGCGCACCCAGACTGTAAATAAACAAGCAATCCAAATAATCTAAGATCACCAATTTAAATAATTCTAGGGATACACCACACAAGAAAAGAAAAAGAAATTGCTCATACTCTTTGAAATCTGACATGTACTCCAGTTCAATACGCTTTCACCCTTAATTCCAAGTCTGTGAATCGCTTATCTAAACTTGCATTACGTTAATCGGTGCTTCATTTTCTTTAGAAGGCAAAATTCCTCTCACAAAGCAGTGAGAAGAGGAAGCATTCCAATTAACCTCACTAGTCGACTTGCTTTTTACTTCGTCAGATAGAAAGGGAGTCTACGTACGTCACTTGATAGACTGTATCAAAAATCTAGAGTTTTCGAACGAGCTCTACCTGTCCTAAACTTGGTTTTTACTCGATTTTAGACGGTGATCCTTCAAATTAATTATCCTAATGAGTGGGTGACTTATATTTCTTAACAGATAAAAGGACCCAGCACTATATCTTTCAAATATTAAACTAAATCTAGCACACAAAAGCAACCACTAACAGCGTGCCGATGCGGTGTTTAGATTTGCTAACCTCCAGCGTGTAACCTTCTGTCATGCTAACTTAATACGCCAGGAGAAGTCCGTTAATGATGAATAAGAATACGCTTTCCTCCGATCCTTCAGCACGCTAAATCACTTTTCACTTCTTCTCTAGAAACCTGTAAAACAAAAACAAAACACCTAAACAGTAAAAAGGAACTGAAAAAACTTACTAAATAAAATATAAAAAGTTAAGCCTAATTTTTTTTTGAAAGCAGAAAAAATAAAAACTAGAGAGAAATTCAATTAACCTAAATCTGATTGATTACCATTACTTGTCCCCGGCAATGGCGCCAAAAACTTGATATAAATTTAAACTAACCTAAATTAAAAGATTAATTTAAATCAAATAATACTTGCAAGTGCACGAATCATACATAGATATGGCTCGTATTACGAGGTCAATCCCACAATGACAGGAATAAAAAGTATCAAAATAAATTTAAAATTAAGTTAAATCTTAATCCTAGCAATTTGAATTTAGAGATGATTTAGAACCTAATGATTTAAATAAAGCAAAGGAAATTAAACAACTAATTAAAAATAATTGAGTAAACCAATAAGAAAAATTACTAAGGTTTTCAGAATCCACTTTGTAGAACCCACAATAATGGTAGGTATAGGTATTAATTTTCTTCTTGTTAACCACATGCTAGGTTATTAATCAAACATGCTAGTATAGAAGATTGAACATTAAAACCCTTTTTAAAACAAACTAATATATTATTCCACTTCACTTGAAAGATCAAAAATAAATTAACCCTTGTATTCGAAACACTGAAAAACACGGATTATCCACTTTTGATATAATATATTGCAAAACTAAGCTAATAATTGGTAGAAACTATCCCAAACTACATGTAAGATCATCATATATGTCCGAGGTTTCATCCCTAACAATTATACGAAGTACGAATAATTAAAACATTAAAAACACTTTCGGAAGAAAAATAAACATTCATACACACCATTATTGTATCATCCACAAAGCTTCATCCTCAAACCTAGTTGAGGGTTTAGCTACACATATTTGAAGAAACAAAATAAATAATTAAATAATATTTCATTAAATCAAATAAGTGTACTACAAAAATATCCGATAGTGTGATCCTTAACCATAGTCACATTGACTTATAGTTAAATTCATTAACCGTAGGGCGAATTTAGACTTTCAATTGGTATCAGAGCAGGTTCACTTGCTGGGTTTAACAACCTAAGTGTGATCCTTGTTGTGAATTATGGAATCACAAAGAGAGGGTAGTGCAGTAAATTTACCTCCATTATTCAATGGAAATAACTATCCTTTTTGGAAAGCTAGGATGAGAGCTTTCTTAAAGTCT
>MVGT01002326.1:137904-158598 GCA_002174775.1 Macleaya cordata | reverse complement strand
ATTTATTAAGAGATTGAAATATTCGATTCTTGTTTCCGCATATTAAAGAATCAAATAAGTCAATACTCTTGACTAGAGATTTTTGTTTCCATCTTTATCACCAACATTATTTTTATTTGGTGATTGTGTAATCCTTAACCTTAGTCACATTGACATACGGTTATTCCAACTAATAACTGTAAGGATTTTAGACTTTCAGATCCATTTACACCCAATGGGTTTAATATCAGGTGGTGGATCCACTAATTCCCAGACCTGATTGGAATACATGGATTCCATTTTAGCTTTCATAGCATTCAACCATAACCTCGAATCTGTGTCTCTTATTGCTTCGTCATAGCTTATAGGATCATTCTCTGATTCATCCGGAATCATCTGGTAAGATTCTTCCTCTTGAAGTAAAGCAAAATTCTTATACTTCTTAGGGAATTTTCTATCTCTTTGGCTACGACGAAGTGGTGGTGGTGCAACTGGNTCACACGATTAACCAATGCATTATAGTTTATTGTCAACCGAACCGTGATCTAATACACTACGAACAATGTACTAATGAACTATATCTCCCACATGCAACACTTGCATGCAACTAGTTCATCTACGTAAACTCATTATTATTATCATGTATGCAAAATTAATAAACTATTTATTAACTCATAAAATGTCGTTTTAATTATTTTAGGGCATAAACCCAACATAGTATTCAATATGTTACTAGTACCACGGCTCTTTCACTCAAAAAAGCTATTGATGGATTTTTTTCAAGACATGGATTAAGCATTTCAAGGTTGCGGGGACAAGGTTATGATGGGGCAAGTAATATGCAAGGTGAGATTAATGGTTTGAAAACACTTACTATGAAAGAAAATAAGAGTGCCTATTACGTTCATTGTTTTGCTCATCAGCTTCAATTAGCTATTGTGGTTGTGGCAAAGAAACACACAGATATCGAAGGTCTCTTTATTTTGGTAACGAATGTGGTGAAAATCGTTGAAGGGTCAGCTAAACGTCGAGATATTCTTCTAGAGAAACATGCGGTAGTTTGTGAGGCACAATGAGCTTTCAAGTGGGCAGGGACTAAACCAAGAAACAAATCTTAAACGATCTGGTGATACGCGTTGGGGCTCACACTACAATACTTTAATCAGCTTGATTAACATCCTCTGTGGTAAATGTATTGGATATGATGGTAGAGGATGGATCAGATTCTGAGAAAAGATATGAAGCAAAACTTCTATTGGCTTCTATCCAATCATTCACTTTTATTTATAGCTACATCTAATGAAAACTATTTTGGGGATTACAAATGATTTGTCACAAGCATTACAAAAGAAAGATCAAGACATTGTGAATGTTATGAATTTAGTTACAATATGTAAGGGAAGACTCCAAATGATGAGGGATAGTGGTTGGGATTCTTTACTCAGTCAATTGTCTTCTTTTGTGACAAACAAAATATTGAAGTTCCTAACATGGATGATCTATTTATAGCTGAAGGGCGATCAAGGTGTAAAGCTCAGAAAAAGACAAATACACTTTTATAGAGTCGAGTTATTTTATGATGTCATAGATATGCAACTTCAAGAGTTAAATAATCGTTTCACTGAAACGAACACTGAGTTGCTTCTTTGCGTGGCATGCTTGAATCCAATAGACTTATTCTCTTCTTTCGATAAAGAAAAATTGATCCGCCTTGCTCAGTTTTATCCAAAAGACTTTTCTGCAGTTGAGCTTGTCGTCCTTGAAGATCAACTTGAGAATTATATCTTAGACATGCGATCTAACAATGAGTTTTCAGAATTGAAAGGTATTACTGATCTTGAACAAAAGATGGTTAAGACAAAAAAGGACAAAGTGTATACATTAAATTTTTTACTTCTGACATTGGCATTAATCCTACCAATTGCAACTGCTAGTGTGGAAAGGGTATTTTCTGCTATGAAAATTGTGAAGACTCGATTGCGAAATCGAATGGGAGATCAATGGATGAGCGATACCATGATTGCATATGTTGAGAAAGATATTTTTGATCGCATTGATATTGAGGATATTATGCAGAGATTTCAAAATATGAAAACTCGTCGAGGGAAATTGTAGATGTAATGAAAGAAACGATTATCAATGATTCAATGGGTATGCTTTTTGTTATGGTTTTAATATATTTTTTGTTATTATACATATATTTTTAAAATGTTATTATTTTCTTCACTTCGCCCCCATTAAGTTAAATTCCTAGCTCCACCACTGCTTATAGGGCCCACATAGAAAGTATTCAGGGGCTGATTTTTTGAGAGAATGATCTACATGATGAGGAGAATATAGTTACATGAAATTAGGCTGGAACCCCAAATCTAGCTATGTTTTAACTTCCCACCCATCCAACTTTGGCTTTTTAAATGCAACCCAAATTTTTGTTGTCTTTTGTATACATGGCATTTTAAGTCCTTTTTTTATTTTATATTTTTTATTATTGACAAAATTACCCTTCTTTGTTTAAAAGCATTCATGTTAGAATTTTAGAGAGAAAAAACTTCCTTTTTATGTGGAGAAGCTCGTTAGAGAGGGTTTTAGAGAGAGAAAGTTCAAGTCTCTTTCTGAATAAACGAGAGAATCTGAGAGAAAGCTCCATTTGCGATTTGCTTCGAGAGTGTGTGAAGTCTTCTTATTCTCCAGATCTATCTCTTTTTAGTCTTCAATTGCTGCTGTGATTCGTTGTGGCAAGCCAGGTATTGTCTTCTTCTCATTTTTTTTTCGTTTCGATCTATTTTTTCTTAATCTGATTCTTTGAAGGTTTCGATCTGTTGTTGTACTTTTTTTCGAATTTTTCTTGTTATTGCTCTTGATTTTAATTAGTTGAGAATTTTGCTCTTGATTTGTTAAAGTAAATAACTGAAATTTAAGATTGTTCATTTTAATTTCGTTTTTTAGATGTTATGCAAGCTTTATGCAACTGTGTGTAAGTTTTCTAGGTTTTTTTGTCAATTTTTTTCATTGTTTTCTTGTAATCTCGAAATTGAATGCAACTGAGATGCAACTGTGGTGCAACTGACATGCAACTGAGGTGCAACTGACATGCAACTGTATAAAATTGTTCATTCAAATTATGTTGATGTCGTTCTTTGTGTTTGTTTGTTTTTGTTTTTTTTCAGTGACATGGATGTGAATGTGATGGGAGATCTTTCTTTCAATCATGAAACTTTTGGAGAACGCATTAGGTTGGATTCTACTATTAGTGGTTTGAAGAACAAAATTTGTGAGATATGGAATGTTCTAACACCACTCTCTATTGATCTTTTTTCATTCGAGATGGCAAGAGATATTCAATTGAAACTAATTCTGATTTGCAGTCTCTTGCTTGTTTTACTTTTGCAAAAGGAGAGACTAGTGTACAAATTTTAGTTAGGAGAATTGAAGTAGTTTCCAATTCTGTTGTTTGTTCTGAAGTTAGCAGTTGGCACTCAATCACTTCCTCTAGCTATGAACAACAAGGTGAAGTTACTCAACCTTTGTTGTCTGCTACTTAGGCTGATGTGTTTACTCATGTTGGTCAAATTTTTGGTGGTGGTGCAAAGGAATTCCGAATGAAGGTGTTACAATATTCTATTGAGAGTGGTTATGGTATTAAACTTTCTAAGAATGCACCAAATCGAGTTACTATTGTTTGTTCTGAGAAAGAACAGTTGGGATGTCTTTTTAAAAGTCTATGTATGCAGAAAGTTTAATCTCCCTCATTTGCTAGTTTTAGAGACACTAGGCGTCCACCTATGAGTTCGAGGCTTGTGATAATGCTTAAGGAATTAATGGACAACCCCTTGACTAAGCCAAAAGATATCATTAAGCGGTTTAAAACTTATTATGGGGTTGATCTTGAATATTATTTTGCTTATGCTGGGAGGAATTTGGCTATGACTGAAATCTATGGTGATGCTGCTAAGTCCTACTCTAAATTGGTTCAGTATATAGAGGCCTTGAAGAAAAGTAATCTAGGAAGTCATACTGTTCTTGAAGTAGATCCAAAGACACGTCAGTTTCAGAGGTTGTTTGTACCCTTTAAGGCTTGTATTGATGGTTTCAATTATTGTCATCATATGCTTTACTTAGATGGTACATTCTTGAAGGGGAAGTTTAAAGGATGCTTACTTGCTGCAACTGGAAAGAATGCAAATCAAGTTATGTATTTAATATCTTTTTTGTTCTTTTATATTTGCAGACATGCAAGTGACATACAAACTTATTCTGGTGCAAACTTTTGCAATTTATATGCTTTCAATCTGGAAACAGATGTAATTTAGTATACAAAAAATTTCTTTTTTCTTGTTGTCAAACATTTTGCTTTTTATTGTTGATGATTGCAAAGTTGAAACTTTGTAACTTATCTTTTTTTTCATAGACTCTTTCTAGGTCTTTTTCCCCTTGCTTTTGTTGTTGTAACAACTGAAGATAGCGCAAATTGACTTTGGTTTCTACAACACCTGAAGTTGATTTTGTCTTCAAATCGAAGGATTACCTTTCTTTCGGATCGATATACCGGTTTGGTCACAAATATCCCAATAGTTTTTTAAGATTAATTTCATAGCTATTGTCTATGGCATCTAAAGAATAACTTGCGTACAGATCTTACTAGCAAGAATAAATCTCGTGACTCTCTTGTCACTTTGTTTTGCAATTGTGTTTATGCATCTACACTCTTTGAATTTGATAAGGCAATGGATCTTTTCTTGGAAGTTGGCAGTTCTGCTGCGAAGAAATTCTTGAATGGTGCACCTTCTGAACATTGGTCAAATGCCTTATTTGGTGGCAATAGGTATGGGGAGTTGTGCTCCACTTTAGCAGAATGTTTCAATTTTTGGATTAGAGAAGAACGTGCTTTTCCTATTACTTTTTTGGTGGACAACATAAGAGTGAAAATCATAAATATGATGACTGAACGTCAGGAGTTCTTATTTGTGTCGTAATATGGAGAATATTTTGACAGAGAAAATTAATCTTGGATGTTCTTGGAAAGTTACCAAGTCAAGTGACTTCATTTTTGAAGTGCATTCCGAAAAATCACATATGGTGGACTTACATTTTCGTATTTGCACTTGTAGACATTGGCGTATTGATGGTTTTCCTTGTGAGCATGCTCCCTATGCTATCAAATCAAATGAAGAACCTGTTTATAAGTATTGTGATACATTTTTTTGTGGACTCCTTCTGTAGTAGCTACATGTGTGTTGTACAGCCAGTGCCAAACTTTGAAATGCCTATTGAAGTGAATGATGAAGATAAAATAGAGCCACTTGCATGTAGGCCACACCCAGGGAGACCAAGTAAGAAAAGGAAGGAAAGTATTGGTGCTGTAAAGAAGAAAGCACGCACAAGCAGCGGAAGCAAAAGTTATGGTTTTAAAATTCAATGTAATTCTGAAGCATAGATCATTTGATTCTTAGTTAATAAGTTGTAGTTCATTTTATATTAAAAAATGATTTGAGATGTTTTGAAAATACTATTCATTTGTGTTTCTGTTTTACAATTCAATAGATTGAAATAACTTTCATTCAGAGTAGTTTGTTTAAGAAACTTTTATGTTTGTTTTTTTTCTGGCAAGTGAGATGCAAGTGAGGTGCAAGTGACATGCAAATGTTGTGCAAGTTATATTCAACTGTATCCAAATAGAAACATATAACTTCTAACTTGTGCCATTCGAAATCCAACTCATTTATACAATAAAATTACTTAATTAATCACATCCCATCACTCAACCAACTTCTCATTTTATATCCCGTCCTCTTTCTCTCTCTGGTGAGTATATTTAAGTTTGTTAGTTTAGTTCTGCAACTTGATTCTACATACAAATCCCATTAATGGAGGTAATCAAGTCTTGTAATTCTTTAAATTTATTAATTTTTAATTAATTGCTTCAATTTATTCAAAAGTTAGATAGAAGAATTAATTTAACTTGAAGTGTTATGCAAGTAATATGCAAGTGATACGCAAGTGACATACAAGTGATATACAAGTATTATGTAAGTGTTATACATGTCTCCACTCGTGCAAGTGACATGTAACTGACATGCAAGTGATATGCAAGTGGCATGCAAGTGACATGCAAGTGAGATGCAAGTGACCTACAACTGACATGCAAGTGACATACAAGTGACATGCAACTGACATGCAAGTGATATGCAAGTAATGAGCAAGTGATATGCAAGTGTTATGCATGTCTTCACTAGTGCAACTGATATGCAACTGACATGCAACTGTATCCGAATAGAACCATATAATTTGTAACTTATGCAATTACAAATCTAACTCATTCAGTTTGAACAAAAAACCTAAAAAATTTTAACATTCTTTTGATTCATGGCGACCAGCTCTGCCATCTTCTTTGTGCCACTTCTGCCATCTTCTCTATTTCATCTATAGAGCTTCCAGTTGAAAGGCATTCCATGAATGTGCATACATACATCGCACAATCAACCCTGAATTTGAAAAAAAAAATACATTGTTGTAAGTGATTCTTTTAAGTAACATACTATGCAGATTAAAGTTTATCATTAATATATGCAATCAGTTAGAAAAAAGTAAAATTTTAAATGATAGTTGTACTTACGTTCCTTCTTGTTGTGGCCATTGTCCTACAACAATATCTCCCTCAGTTGTTAGGACTTGATACTTGTTCATTTCAACTGTTATTCTTTCACGCTGCAAAATAAATTAATACAAGTTATTATCGAATAATGTTTTCAATATGTTCAAAGTTTGAACTATAATGGTGTTATTTAACCAACCAGTGAATTATAATGTGTCCACCTTTGGGCTTTTAGATCACAGTGAAGAAGGGTCCACTGGTATCCTTCTTTGATGTCATTACTCTTTGATGTGTTGATAGGGAACATGTGGAACTGTGTATTTTTTTCAATCCCTTTAACAACATTATCAATTGTTGCTTTCTGAGTATTTTGATAATTGTCCCTAGTTGATGTCTACAAACAGTAAAGTATAGTTATATTTAAATGAAACAAGCAATCCTAATGTACATGAATATAAAAATTAATAAAAGTTATGAGACCTTACCTATGGCAGAGGTGAGAAGAATACAGTTTTGATTTTTGGTATTTTATTATCTATCAATTTCCTTGCAAACCAAATAATTAACTTCCATAAACATGTACAAATACTGTTAGAAACCTCTTATTAAACTGTTAATCTTTGATTCAGTGAATTAAAAAAATACCCGGTAATCAATGAAGTCATAAATATCCGGTAATCAATGAAGTCATTGAACATTAGTTCCTCCACAACACTCCCAGGTATATGATTAGCTGACACTTCCACATCTATCCATGCATTTGTACTACAAAATGTAAACAATTTTAAAATTTAGTTTTGTAATATATGCAAGTAAGATGCAAGTGAGGTGCAAGTGACATACAATTGAGGTGCAAATGACATGCTACTTTAAGAAAACAATATACAAGTAGTATGCCAGTAAAACCTTTATAGAAAACAAATTTTATATACCTCTTTGTAGCTTTCTTAAAGAAGTTTCCCAAAACTTCTTTTTGTTTGTCACTACACAGCTTCCACAGTTTACTTCTAGTGACAAGTTTGAGAGCTTCTGTATTTTTTGCAGGTTTCTTTGAGTATTTCTTCATCACTTTTTGCTCTTCTTTCTTTTCTTCTTTCTTCTTCACTTGCTTTTCATCTACCTTTTGTTTCTTCGTTTATTGTTTAGGTTGGAAATACTTTTCTATATTTTGTTTTACCCTATTTCTTTCCTTAACCCCCTACATATTGAATTAATCTTCACTTCTTTTTTCCTTTTCTTCTTTTTCCTCTTCTTTATCTGCTTCCTCCTTTTTTTCCCTTAATTTAACTCCAATTTCAGTAATGAACTCCCTTGCTTCTTCTATTCTATAAATTTGACTCTTTAACCTTTCAATTTCTTCATTCAAAATTTCTATTTCATTGAAAAAATTTTGTCTCATAATTTCTTTTTTCTTCCTTTGATTCTTTCAATTATTTTTTCAAATCTTCAATTTCTTCTTCTTTTTTCTTTATGATGTGGTTCTTCTCAAGTTCTACAGCTTCTATGAGGTACTCTTTTCCGAAGCTTTCTTCTTCTCCTGACTCTTCTTTCTTTTCTTCTTTTGCTTCTTCACTATCTTCTTTGTTTTCTTCCTCATTTTTCTTGATTAAGGCATCTTCCTTTTGTGTTAAAGGAACTAACAATTCTTCAGAAATTTGAAATAAAATTTGACATTGCAATCAGTATGCAAGTGAGATGCAAGTGACATGTAGCTGACATGCAACTAAAATATGCAACTGATATGCAAGTGAGATGCAAGTGAAATGCAACTGAGGTGCAAGTGAGATGCAACTGAGATGCAAGTGTTGTGCATGTGAGGTGCAAGTGAGATGCAAATGAGATGCAAGTGAAGTGCAAGTGACATGAACTGATATGCAAGTGATGTGTAAGTGAGGTGAAAATATATACAACAGATATGCGAGTGTTGTGCAAGTGTATGCAACAAATGTGCAAGTGTTATGCAACTGAAATGCAACTCTATGCAAACATTATGTAAATAGTACCTCATTCTCTTCCATCTCAACAACTCTTTCTTTAAGAGCCCCTCCTATTCTTTGTAAGTTCCACTTCCCTGCTCTTGCGAATATATTCCTTTTTAGCTCAACAATTTTTGAGTGCTCAGAGATCCAATACTGTAATGACATTAAAAGTGTTAGTTTGAATCTATTTCAATGTTTTTGAATATTAAACTAGATTTTAACTTCCAAATTCTTACCAGCAATAGAATAACACAACTAGAAAAAAAATTTGGATCTTCCTTATTGCTTCTTATTTTTTCCATGAGATTCCTATGTATTGATTTCGGCCAAGAGATGTTGTTAATCTTCTCAATGTTCTCAACATATTGGATCATTGATGCTGTAAGTGTTCCTGCTGTATTGGTAAAGAATATAAATCCCAACATGTAAAGAATGAGTAACAAGACAATATCTTCTTCTCTTGCCTTCTTCTCTTCCAAACTTTTCTCAACATCATCTTTTTCATTTTTTTCCCCAACAAAGCTTCCTCAATTGCTTTTTCAATTATTTCTCTGTTTAACGTGTGTTGCCCTTTAAAGTACTTTTTATACAAACCCAAATCCAACAAAACTACCTTTGATAACCTTGTAGACGTGTCTATTGTATCCCCTTTTAATCTCATACCAAAGAACACAGCTACGTCCTCAGCCTTTAGCTTTAGTATTTTATTTTGAATCTTAAAACCATTTTTCTTTTCAAAATACAAATTAACTATATCAATAATACTAGTTGTTGATTTTGACAACATCTCTACTTTCATTTTTGTTGTTATAAAATAATTTGAAAAAGTTCCAAAACTGTGTTAATTTTAACAAGTTTAAGTGCTCCTCTGTGATTGCATACCGAAACTTGTCAACCAACTCTTTCAAAGAAAGTAAACTACAACGAAATGACTTCAAATTTGCTTCTTTAGTTTGACGTTTCATTTTCTACAAAAAAAAAAGAAAAAGGAAAAATAGCATGTTACTAGTATGCAAATAATATGCAACTGATATGGATTTTTGTGCAAGTGCATACAACATAGCAACTAACATGTAAGTGAGTTGCAACTAGGATGCAAGGGAGATGCAAGTGAGGTGCAAGTGAGGTGAAACTGAGATGCAACTGAAATGCAACTAAGATGCAAGTGAGGTGCAAGTGAGGTGCAACTGTATTCTAGTGTTTTCAATGTTACAGAGTTACAGAGCAAGAATTCAATGTTATCCCCTGCTACATTAAAACTACATCAGATCATTTCTTAAATGCTACTGTGAGTGCTCAAGAGGATTATCCCCATCGGTTTCAACTTCAAACCATCTGTTTCAGATCTACATCGAACCTTTGTAACAGATCTACAACAGATTCTTCGTTAGATCATCTCCGAAATTACAGATTAATTGTGCAACAATCAGATTGCAACGTTGGAATATAAATGAGCAGAAAACCAAATCGACAACTAACCTAGATGATATCAAATTTGGAATTGAAAGAAATAAAAAAAAACAAAAACAAATTTTCAAAAAAAAAAAAGCCTTAGATCTCAAAATGAATAACAATCTCACCTCCGTCGATCGTCTTCTCGTTCGTTCTTTCCTTTCTCTCTCTCTCTCTCTCTTTCTCTCGCTGATCTCAACGCCGATTTCTTCTCAGTTCTCTTCTCTATTCAAATCGTTGTAACGTCAGTTCTTCTTCTCCTGCATTTTCGTTTCTCTCTTCCCTTTCTTCTCTTTTTGATTTTTAAGGGAGGGTATTATTATTTTTTACTCTTTTTTGGGTTTTATTTAAAATGTTAATGATGGGTGGGGTGGAACCTGAATGTAAGGGTGATTTTGGATTTATTTCCCATTGCCTGATATAGTTACCTGAAATCAGCCTGTTTTAAAACTTCTAACCTCAAATCTGTCCGTTTTAAATCAATGGTCAAAATAAAAGTTTAAAATTAGTAAAATTTTTAAAGGTTAATTTGAGGGGGTTAGAAGTTTTATAATGAGCTAATTTTTTATTATGATGAAATACATAATGAGGAGAACATCCTCTCTAAAAATAAGCTCCTGAATGCACATGTAGGCCCCACAAGCGGGGGGTTATATAAGGGGTTATACAAGTGGGGCCTATTTAACCTGACCATATATATATATATATATATATTTATATATATTTTATTTTGAAGTTCTTGAAAATTATTTTTGAAAAATATAATTTAAAAAAATTATTGGTAATTAAAAAATGTTATGACAATTTTTATTTAAAGAAAATAAAGTACAAAATATGCGTAATTTATTTTAAAGCTCCTAGAGAGTGGTAATTCCGTCTGACTATTTTTGTAGGAACATACTAGCCCCTATATCCCGTGCAAGGCACATGGCTTCTTTTAAAAAAAAATGAATTTTTTTAATTAGATAATTAAAAAATTTAGTTGTTTTAGATTGGGCTATATGTTTATAATGTAGGTTTTTAACCCATGCCTAAGAGAGAGGATTTTGTTAACCTAATAATAGATAATAAATTGGGCCATATGTTTATAACGTAGGTTTTCTTAACCCACACCTAAGAGAGATGGTTTTATTAACTCGAGGCTTCTCCTATAGTATATTAGAATAGATAGCGCATTTTTGTTGTGGTCAAAGGTAGAGAGCTAGTAAATATTGGTTCGTCTTTCTCACCAAAGTTTTTATCAAGCAAACCCTTTTAGTTAATTCTCCAATAGTTATATGTTAGGGGGTGGAATTGCCTACCAACCTACTAAATGAAAATGTTAGTTGTATATGCTCAAGAGCAGTATTTGCAGAGATGGGTGTTCAGAGGAACACGACCCAGTGAAACCCACACCTAAGAGAGAGGGTTTTGTTAACCTAAGGCTTCTCCTATAGTATATTATAATAGATAACCAGCCCCCATATCCCGTGCAAGGCCCACATCTAAGAGAGAGGGTTTTGTTGACCCAAGGCTTCTCCTATAGTATATTACTAGCTTCTATATCCCGTGCAAGGCACGGGATTCTTTTAAAAAAAAATTGAATTTTTTTATTAGATAATTAGAAAATTTAGTTGTTTTAGATTGGGCCATATATTTATAATGTAGGTTTTTTTAACCCACACTTAAGATAGAGAGTTTCGTTAACCCAATAATAAATAATAGATTGGGTCATATGTTTATAATGTAGGTTTTTTTAACCCACACCTAAGAGAGAGGGTTTTGTTAACCCAAGGCTTCTCCTATAGTATATTATAATAGATATAATAGATAATAGATTAATTATAAGATTTTTAGTAGGGCTCACATAGATTGATAGGAGGAGGTTTTTCCTCAAGAAAATTGATTGGAGGAAGTGAGGATGATCACCCCCACCATATATATTATCCTAAAACTTCATCTTCACCAAAAATGAGTCATTTGAATCATCTCCATAGCTTGGATGGAAATTGTACAAACACACCATTAGACATGGATCCTAACTAGTATTATATTTATTCAATTTATTTAATAAACGTATATTCAAAAAGTCGTGATAACCAAAAATGGTGTTCTCAATACCAGCGCGCTTCTAATAAGCAACCCACAGTCTCAAGATCTTTAGCTTCAGCTGACTATAAAGCATTGGTTGTGTCCGCTGTTGAAACAGACCCTTTTTTGTGGCTTTCCTATTTACTCCTTTTTTTTCCGATAAGGAACACAAGGATGCCTTAGCAGTGGCAACTAATGGTTAATGGTTATGTATCCCTTCTTTATTTTGTGGGACGACATGCAGATAATCTAGGGGCTAATTTTTAAAGAGGATGTTCTCCTCACTATGTATATAATCATATCCAAAAATCAGCTTGTTCTAAATCTTCTAACCTCATCAAAAGTCTATCAAAAATTAACAGTAAAAAAAAGTGTAAAATATACTAAATTTTTAAGAGCTAATTTGAGGAGCTTAGAAGTTTTAGGATGAACTGATTTTTGGATATGATGCTCTGCATGGTGAAGAGACCATCCTCTCCAAAATTTTGCCCCTGATCATCTTCATATAGACCGCACAAAATGTGGGGCTTTATGGGTTTGAATAAGGAGGGGCTATTTACGCTTTACTGAAAGAGCTTTATATTCCTTTATCCAAACCTTTTTGGTTGTATTGTGATAATGTGAGGTTGTATTATGATAAAGCTTTGGCTCTCTTACTCTCTCTTTCTACATTTCCTCACATTTCAAGAGAACATGAAAAAAATTTACGTACATCTCATTATCACTTTTGCAGTAATATAACGTATATGCGTGCAAACGCACATGCCACCACACAACTAGTACAATATAAAGCACAAAATAAATTCAAACATCAGAATACAGACGAACTAAACGTAAAGCATGGAAAGGTGCGTTCAAACGCCAGTCTCTTTGTTTTTTGTTCAGAGGTCTTCCTTTGCCTGCTTGATCTCTATTTATCTTCACATCTGCTATACCCCAAGTGCAACATCTCAACTCTAAATCAAACGAAACAAGCCTGAAAACACCATCACCTTCTTTAGATGATAAGCCAGTACCCGTTTCATCAGCTGCCTCAACGAAATACTTGACGTACATCGTCCGATCCTTGAACCGGTCCAGGTCTTGTAGGATCCGAACAACTCTTTCCACACCAGGGGAAGATACCTAAAATTCACAACCATCTTATAAGATGAGCTATGAAGAAGTCCAATAAATTAAAACAAATATCTAATGACAACTACAATATACTCATTCTTTTGTTTTAACTTTCAACAACCTTCAGTTACCGGACAACAATTAAAAGATTAATTTCTTTACTCAAGTCGAAATGTTTAAAACATAATATAAAAATGGCAATTTTCCATCTTTTTAATAGAAAAGAATTATTCAATGCAGCAAAAAAAAAAAAAAATGAAGAATCGCTTTACCAAGTAACACAACTTCTCATAAAAAGTCTGAAACATGACTTTTCTCCCTTCAATCAACTACTACCATTATCAATGCCAAACTAACTTTTATTCGGGTTTTATAAGTTATAAATCATTGTATTGGCAAATCAACACCTTCTAAATCTTAAGTGTTTGAATAGTGAAGTGCTTCTCTTCTGCTAGAAGTAGTAGCCTATCCACTTTTGCTATCAAAACTCTCCCTAAAATCAAAGAACGAACGACACCGCAATACTAGTTGAGCCTACACATAAGACCAACATCCAGCCCATGGGCTGTATGTGTGGCTTCAGCCTAGCATAATGTAAGCCAATGAAGCAAAAACAGAAGAGTGGGTCAAGTGTGTCGCACACATAACATTTTATTGGTGTGAAAGGGGGCATCTTCCGTCAAATGTGCAGAAAATTCTCTTTAAGCATAAAACAAGGAAAATGAAAAACCAACCTCCAAAGACACATTCTCGGGTATAATTCCAGCACGCTCAGCTTCATCCAACCGTGCTCTATAAGCAGAAGAGAAAACTTCAATATCGCTCATATTGGGAGAGCCAGACCTGTGAATGTGTTGATTAGAGGTTGTGTTTTGAACGTATTAGTAAATGGAAAGCATGAAAAATATGCAACATGAATTTGAAGAATAAAAGCTGAGAGGGAATAAACAAATAAAATGAACTGATAGAAATAGAACTGAGAGTAAGACCAATGTAATCACGGTATGGATGTTCTGGGGTAGAATAGTTGCACCATCTTGACTAATGTATGATCAATTTACATATGGAAGTCTGTGCAAACCCATTACTTTCACAAAATGTGAGACTGCACCTAATTACCCAAAACATAGTAACCTGGGTTGTGAGTTCGAAAGTAAATAATATATTAACATTTCGCACAACCTCAAGTTCCCGAAGTAAGCCCACCCCAAGATGAGTGCTCTCCTATTCCGACTAATCTAATCGATTGGGAGCTCTAGGTCGATTGGACTAAGTAGTAAGCCCACCCCAAGATGAGTGCTCTCCTATTCCGACTAATCTAATCGATTGGGAGCTCTAGGTCGATTGGACTAAGTAGTAAGCCCACCCCAAGATGACTGCTCTTCTATTCCGACTTCCCCAGAACCTCTAGTAGCACAACCAAGACAGCGGCAGGTTCTTTGCTACTCTTGGGTTTTAGTAACAGAAATTATCAGAAACAAGAGAAGGTCACAACGAGATGAACCATTTATCATTATAATAGGTGTCACGTGGAAGTGCAATGATATATGCAGCTGAGGCATCCTAACAGACCGCTAGACTTGAACCTTGTCCCTAAATGACATGATCAATTCGATCAAGCACTCGCCGTTTCGAAGCTAAGCAATTTTTGTTTCTAAATGAGACCTTTGAGAAGAACGATTTCTCTAAATTGATGCACATCTGAAAAATGGTCATAAGAGAGCTGCTTCTAACTGCTGGAGAGGATTTTGAGCAATGAATACAACTTTTTTAGAACAGGACATGTAGAGCATAAAAGTAACATTAGGGTTTTGTGGAATGCTTTCAGACAACTGAAGAGAATCATCCTCTGATCTCCAAGCTTAAGATATTTATGAGATTCATAGATGGCAAGATCTAGTCAAAATTGAAGGATAGATGGAAAATATCCGAAGCTGTTCTATGCCATTATCATTTAAAGCAAACAAATATGTGTCTCACCTTGTATGCTGTTCCTGACCACTTTTCTTACTTCCTCGTCAGATTTTGTGTGACCTATAAGTAGAAATCTCTTTCGTAGGGCATCCTTTTACCTATCAGATGAAGTGTATTTCTTTATGCTGTTTATAGAAAGCTGCTGTGGGACAAAGTTGATTTCAAATTTTTAGGATCTTCTGTCTACTTTTACAAAAAGCAATAGATGTACGACTTGCAAGTTGCATGGTGGATGCGGATTTTCCAGGCAACCTAATAACAGAAGTATTGAAATATATTGATACAGGACGTATAGTTAAGAGGACCAAGACTGGACCCAAGTCTGCTGGTCGCAGGACCCATTAGCAGGTCGCATGGCCCAATAACATTAGTTTTCACTTTTCTCTTATTTAGTCTTTTATTCATGTTTTTAGTTGATTTATTATTAACTAGGGGTATGTTAGACTTTTGTTTAGAAGGTTACCATATAACTCAAATAGACTCATTATTTTGTTATATATGTTCACTTTTATGAATTAGTTAAAGAATTGGGTTTTTACCTCGTTTTTTACTTCCCCTTTGTGTGGATGTTTGATTATTATTGTTAATTGATTTATCTTAGTTTCTTCTTAATTTGGAATTGAGTTATTGATTGTTAATTGTTTGACCAAATTCTTCCATTATCGGCTAACACAGAACCAGAGCTACCACATGTGATAGCCAAACTAGTTGTGCAACGATAAGATTAAACCCATCAATTCATCAACACCTTCAATTTTCTCTCTGCACGTACCACCATCATCAATAATTCATCATCACTACCAGCCTCTTTAAACGTTGAAAGAGAAAAACAAATGAATCCAAGCTGAAACACCTCAAGAATATAAAACTGAAATCTCAAACGCAATAGGTTTTTGAATTTGAACAATGAGATTAGTAATCCTAACTGAGTTTGAACCCTTACGTTTAGAGAAGCTCTATATAGGATTTTGTAAAATGTTTTTAGATGAAGAGGGGTTACTCACTTATTTGAAAGCTTCTCAATGCGTACTTGAATAGTTGATTTTGCAAGTGTCTTAAATGCATATATTTTCAGCTCAACATCAAATGACAGTGAAACCTCCTCAGCTATCCCTAATGCTTCTTTGTCCCACGAGGTTCCAGCAAGTGAAATTCTACATCCCCCACCTCCATCTCCAGCCTTCAGAATTAGGTATGCAAGTGTTAGTTTTTTAATATTTCAGGAGAATGGTGATGCTCATATACAGACTAGATAACTCATATATAGTTCAACTTCCTCTGCCTCATATAAATCCTCAAAATTATCATCAGTGAATTCCCCTACAAAAATCAAGGACCCGTTTTAGCCACAATATAACTTCATTAGAAGCATTTTCTATAAAGAACATTAAGCCGAATGACTTGTCCTTCAACGACATAGTCATTACTGAAGTAGTTAAGTAATAAGTGTAAGCTAACTAAAGCACAAATTTCAGAGAATTTCATCCAGCAGCTTACAAAACACTTGCAGTTCCTAGTTAATCATTTAAGAAAGTTAACTGAGAACTTTGAAACTAAAATGATTATGCAGAATCGTATTATTTAATTCCTCTAAACTGAAAAAAAAATCTTGCACCAAGCTCAAGAAAGTGTCTTTGGTGAGTATTGATGAAAATATTACAGGTTAAATATCTAGCAATAAAATGTAATAATGTCGTACATAGAACCAGATATTTTACAAAGCAGTAATGTGATTATGAAGCTGTCAAATCACTAGAAATTGTGTTCAGAGGAAAAAACTTGAACTTTTTATACCATTAGTAAGATCATAAAACTTCTTACAATGCAAACAAAGATCTGGTACTTTTCCTATGCAAACAAGGATCCACGTAGTGATTTTGGTCCAAAAATGATCAGAAGTCAAGCAAAAGTTCCAACAAGAAATGGGCAGGACTGTAATTTACAATACCAGCCGCGTCGAGACCCACCGTAAGAATACGCATCTCTTTCTTGGCAAAGAGACAACTGAAAAGCTTGGTGAAAGACAGCCCCATCTTCTTCTATATATATATTGATCTACAACCCTAATTAAGGTTGATGAGAGTTTAATCTATCAGATTTATGTTTTACTATGAGTCCCCAATTGTTGAGTCTCATCAGTCGCCAGCTGAGCCTATTCAAAGATTTTGCATTAATCCCCTGGGACTGAACAAATGCTCTTAAGTACTTCAATAAATTATGGCTCACAAACATTGATGGTTAAATTTGAGAAGCTATGAACCAGGAAAGTGTTATGTTATATCATATATGGATATGATCCTTGGGAGAAAGGGCTCTCAGTGGTCCAAAAAGATCTCTAAAGTTTAACATTGTTTCGATTCCAAAAGGCTGAGTATGTGTCACATTTCAGACCTGATAGTTTGTGTGAACATAGTGTAAAAAATACTGCCAAACTTCTGAACAACAGACTCGAACCACTTTTGCATAAGCTGGTCAGCCTGGTCTAACCCTTACACAGGGGCATCTATTTAATTGAGTCAAATTATAGATAATAATGCCATTTAGCAAGAGAGTTTCATGTAAATAAGACCAATCAAAAAAGGCAACATGGTAAAAAACTACTGCACTTGATCAATCATACAACTAAGGTTTACTGTAGAATAGAATAGAAGTTCTGCCCTCAGTTTTAAAATCCATGGGCTTGGGAAGAGATTAGTCAGAATGAATTTTCAATATAGTCCACTTCAATTAGCTGTCCTAAATTAGAAAGTTTCTTAATCCCTAACACACATGTGGGCCCCCCAAGAGTTTGTACACGTAACCTGTACGTATAAGGCTATAAGCCGATCTGGACTCTATATATATGGGAGCAGCTCTGGTGCCATCACTATATTGCCATTACTGTGACATTTTTGGATTACCATGGCTTGTTAAGCCCATATACAGATGAACGAAGGGCTAATTTTTAGTGAGGATGTTCTACATGGTGATGGGAACATCCTCACAAAAAATTAGCTCATTCTAAAACTGAGAATTCAGTCATCCGGTTTTTTAAAAATTAATTGTGATATTTTTTGGCAAAAGAGAAGAAAAAGCATTACAATGCTGCACTAGTAATCTTTTTTGAGATTTCGACCGATTACTTTAAATTCACAAGGTATATTACTGTTTAGTCCTAGCTATTTTTAATTTGTGTAATACATCTTTTATTAGATGCTTATTGATTGTTTAGTTCTTTTTTTAACAAATAACAACCTTTTAGTCTTTTTCTCAAACTCATGTGCATCTTTTACTTGCATGTATTACTAATTTTACTCTTCTTTCTTAAATTTTAAAGGTGGACAGTAAGAGAGAGAAAGTTTGTTATTTGTTTTAAATTTTTAAAATACTTTTAATCCACAAATCAGATTTTGATAAAATTTATATTTTTGGAAAGATTTTAACGAGATCTTCAAAACTAGACCATTCAATAATACTTTTTTTAATTTTTTTCAAGAGACGTACAAATTCAAATTTGGAATTCGCAATTTGAACTCGGAAAATGCGAAACTACTGCATTTTTTTATCTTTTTTTACTTCATGTCAACCACTTGTGCGATTTTTTACTTAGTTTCTAATTTCTTTTGTTGAATGTCAACCACTTATGCGATTTTTTCTTTAATAAATAGTGTTTTATTTTTTAGGAGTAATTAATTTAGTGTTTGTTAAAGAGAAACTTGTTCCTCAAGTTGTTTGTGTAATACCCTGAATTTTTTAGTTCAAATTCGCCTTAGGTCTAACCCAAGAACTAGTATTATAAATTTATCTTAAATTGAATTATCTTTTGTGTAGTAATCTTTTGTAATAAGATCTATATATACATATTTATGTATGGGTTAGATGGGCTAACCCAATAATCTAGGTAATGCACTTGGCAATAAAACTATGGGTTAAATGGGCTAAGTCCATCTTTACTTGTTTTGGGTTAAGACAACTCAACATTTTATAGGTTATTATTTATATATTTTCGTATATATGTTTATCAGTATACTTTAAACTCATTTGTGGACATCTTATGCTCCAAATTAGCCTTGAGCTATTTCTGGTGAAGTTGTAGCTCTTTGAATCTAGTTTTCAGAATGGTATGGTGGGTAATATTCGGACTTATGGTCTAAGAGTTATGGTCATATTAGTATAATGTGTACATATGGATAATTCATTAAGGAATAATGTTTATTCACTCAAAACTTTTGATTTAATCCACAAGATCATTTTTGATTGGTACATGTCTTCAAACCATTAAACTAGGGACATAAGTCACATCAAAGTTTTAGTACACAAAAATTTATCTAGTATTTACTATTTTTATTAAATATTTGACTAAGAATAATAATAATAAAGATTTTTCTAACATCCACCTCCATTACCACTAGATAGTGGTAGATATACTACAATCACTACCACCACTAAGTATAATGGTTAGTCTACCACCACTAAGTGGTGGCTAGTCCACCATTGTAGTGGCTAATCCACCACCATTAATTTTATTTTTATCCACCATCTTATGATTCCATTTTCACCTATATAAAGAGGTAGTTTGTGAAGACAATGAAGGGGGGAGGGAGATAAGAAAGAAGAGAGAAATAGAAAGAGAGAAATAGGAAGAGAGTTTTCAATTAGAAATAAGTATTTTCAATATCATAAAGAGAGTTTTTATACTTGATTTGGAAGCAAATCAAAGGAGGAGCTACTAATTCTCCTTGGAATAACTCTAAGGAGGAAGAAAAGAGAGAAGAAGAAATTAGTCATTGCTCAAGATTGGACCGTTGGATGGTCCTAAAAATTGAGTATGATGTAGATGAGATAATAAAGTATACTTGGTTAAAATATCAGCTTATTTGGAGAATTTAAGTACTCCAATCACAGTAAAAATCGTCATCTTTGTTAGAGGAACAAAAATAGTGAGTTCGAAATCAGAAATTCATTACTCTCAAACCTACCGTTGGATCTATCTAATATTTTTACAGAATTATTATGGGATATATTAAATACTACTGTAAAATTTTCAGGTCTATTGGATGAAGGGAAGACCTTGATCCATCATGAAAACCCTGCTGGAGTTGCTACTTTAAATTATAAGTAGTTGGTTAATTGAAGGGTGTGGACCAAAGATCTACCGTTGGATTGGTAAATATTTCATATATTTATTTGTTAATATATACATATATATATCATAGAAAAGGTAAAGGATCACCAATACTATTTTTAGATTTATGATTCGTCTTGGTTAAATTCTATCTCGTTTAGACAAGTCCTTACATTAGTAGAATTTCTGGTATATGTTTGATAATTTAGTTACTTCTCTTTGAGTGTAGATCTGATTAAGGATTCGCTTGATGTTCGAAAACTAGACAAATATATCTTATTTATGTTAAAATTTGATAATTTTTTAAGTTTACTTACTATAGTTTTGATTTATCCAAAGTTGTTGAACTGTAATAGAGACCTAGCTGAAAGTATTTTGTTTAAAGTTATGAACTACGTAATGCTTGATCCCTAAAGGGTACGTAGGCA
>MVGT01002326.1:33308-133262 GCA_002174775.1 Macleaya cordata | reverse complement strand
AAGAATAAGATCAATTGGGTTCTTGTGAAACCCTCCCACTACGATAAAGTCCCTATGTATTCTAAAATTGAATAACGTAATTCTTGTGTCTCAGCTTTATATCCTGGTGTCAACTTATGCAGTATTCTTAAGAATGTAACTTTTCTCTGTAAACACAAACTCCTTTTGCATACCTATAAACAGATACGCTTCTGCTCTTATTTGTGTAGTTCTAAGTTTCAACACTTTAAAATACTATATCTCTTAAACCACAAATCAGATTTTGATAAAATTTATATATTTGGAAAGCATTCGTCAGATCTTTAAAACTAGACCAATCACTAATACTTTTTTTAAAAATAAAAATAATAAAACTTTTTTCGAAGTATATTTTTAATTGCAAATTTAAAGTTGCAACATTATAAGTTACGCAAAACTAAATTTGCATACCACTTTTAGTAATAGATTGAGTTAAAAACTATTTGCAACTTTGAAGTTACAATGTTTTGAGTTTTTAAAACATAAAATTGTATTTTTTATTTTTTAAAGATTTATGTAGCTGGCCGCGTTAAAATTGCATAGTTCTAGACCTTTTATTTGCATTATCAGATTTCTTATGCAAATCTAATTTTAAAATCCGTAATTTAAACTTAATAAATAAATAAAACTCAGTTCATGTATACAAGTTTGAATTTGTATATTTTGTAAATATATATATATTTTTTAAAGAAAAACGTATTGTTGAATGGTCTCATTTCGAAGATCTCAACGAATTATTTCCATAACTATAAGTTTACGAAAATTTGATTTGTATTTTAAAAGTTAAGAAATTTTTTGTTTTAAAAAAAATGAAAAAAGTTAGTTGTGGCTAAACTGCACCTTAAGTTAAGGATAACTAATAGTTAGTTAAAGGGCATTTTAGACTAAAAAAAATCTTTGGACTAAACTGTCAATTATTTTCTAGCTTGGACTAAACCTTTTTAACATTTCTCTTATTGGAGTAAACAGTAGTTGCCCCTTATTTTTTAGGAAGGCTGCTATTGACATCTAAAAATGGGATAAGGGCAACTGTCAAATATGGTCAAAGTTAGTCTTTTAAGTCGACTTCATAAAAATAACAAATATATAAGGCTATCAGATTTGGTCAAGCTCATTAAATAAATAATTGTGTCGACCTTTTATTTTCCACCTTGAAACCTTAACCACCTATAACAGTAAAGCTAATTTTTGCTTGGATCTCTCTCGTTGAATATCGTTTCCGGCCATCGGAGGTCCTGAGCTAGGAAGACGATGAGTTCTTCGAGGTAAACCCATCAATGGAAGAGTTGTGTTCAAAAAATACTTTTAGAGAGGGTATTAGTTCCCCTACTTGTAACACCCTAAAAAATTTTAGTGGACTTTGTGAGGCCCATGGGCCGAACCCATCGATAGGGGGGCTTGTCACCATGCAAGCATGCATGGTGACTGCATAAAGAAATAATGTGCGTGGCCAGTGGGGCCATGCACGTGAGAGATGGGATTGACGCACGTAAATTGTGTTCGATGAATGTGAGGGTTGATGGAGTGATTCCAACCCTTAGATGTGTGATTTTATGTGTGATGAATATGAGGGTTGATGGAGTGATTCCGACCCTTTCATGTGATTGACGATAGAGATGATAGTGATGAGGTTGATGCGTACATATATGTATATATAAATATATATATATATATATATATACAAGTCTTAAAGCCCGTACTACGTACGGGCATTTGTTTTAAAAAATTATGTTAATAAATATGAATTGATTAGCTTAATTTATAATATTGTTAAATTAATTATTATTACGAAGAATTACAATAACTATTGAATTATAATTTGTATTAATAATTATTCTTTATTACTAATATGGTAGGACATAAATTTGAATGGAGAGATTATCGGACATAAATTTAAATGGAAAGATTATTGGACATGAACTTAAATGAGATAACAAATATGGTATTAGGGAGACTTTATTATATTTTAAATTACTTCTCATGAGGAGGCTTTTGTGTTTGTTATTTATTAATTAAAATTGATATAAAATTCCGAAATGCTTTTATTTGGAGTTTTAAAGTATTTCTTTTTTAGAAAATAATTTTACAATAATTGAAAAACAAAACTAATCATTAATTTTTTTTATTGGCTTGATTGATCAAGTCATACAATTACTTGCCCTTTCAGAGAGAAAGAGAAAAGAATAGAGAATAAAGAGAGAGAGACAGTAATATCCGTTCTTGAATTATTTGTAATATAAAAAATATAAAGATAAATACAAATCAAATATGGAGTAAAAGATTCTACTCAAAAAGAGAGTTATAGAGAACCATTTGGATCTGGTAAAAGAAGAGAATAATCTAGCTTTATTTTGATAGGGTAGATGAAGCGAGATGAAATTTTCTTCAAGGATGTTGCAATAGAGATTGTCATGCAGCGGTCCCCGATTCCGATCACCACCTATCACAATTAGCAGTGTGAAATGATAGTTATTATTTTTTTTTTTCTAAATACATGATAGTTATTTCTCTTATTTGAGAGAAATAAGAGCACTATTAACTTATTCATTTTTCAATTTTTAATTGACTAACCAAGACTTGTAAACATACTTCATGGGAGATAGTATACATATCAAATTGTTCATTCTTCAAAATTGGTTCTATCAAAAAAAATTCTTAAAAATTAGTTTGATTGATCAAGTTATACAATTACATGCTCTTTCAGAGAGAAAGAGAAAATAATATAGAATAGAGAGAGAGAGAGAGTAATATCCGCTCTTCATTTATCTATAATATAAAAAATATAAAGACAAATACAAATCAAATATGTAGTAAGAGATTCTACTCAAAAAGAAAGTTATAGAGAACCATTTGGATCTGGTAAAAGAAGAGAATAATCTAGCTTTACTTTGATCGGGTAGATGAAGCAAGATCGAATTTTCTTCAAGGATGTTGCAATAGAGATTTCTATGCAACGGCCGCCGATTCCGATCTCCACCTATCAAAATGTTAATTAAATTAGATGATGAAAAAATGAAAAAAATACAAAATGACTTTTTAGAACCGTGATTACTTTATACTGTGGAAAGTGCCTATACATATGAGTAAGGAGAATCAAAAGGTATTTATATAGGAAGAGATAATTGTAGTAGAGGAAAACACTGAGTAATTAAGCAGAAGATTGTAACGTATTGAATAATTAAGAAAATAATTAATTAATATTTATAAAAAGTTTATAACCGATATTAGTGTAATTAGATTCTTATTACTATATTTATTATACTTTCTTCATTGGTATCTAATTAGCCTAATTTTAGGAGAGAAGAGATAAATTTTAGGAGTAAGCTATAAAAACTTTTTTATGAGATATAAAAAAATCATCAAAAATTAAAAAACGTTGTGTGGGCATTGTTATTTTTTATTAAAGTTTTTAATAGCTAGAAAATATTTTAGGAGAGAAGAGAGAAATTTTAGGAGTTTTAAAAATTAAAATATGTTTTAATTATTAGTATATTTGTGAAAGAGATTTAGGAGATATATTTTAGGAGGAATTTAAGGAGAGGATTTTTTTGGTTAGCTTAATTAACATGATAAATGACTAATTGAAGAGAATTAATGAGTGACATAGAAGGATATTTTGGGAGGAATTTAAGGATAGGATTTTTTTTTGATAGCTTAATTAACATGATAAATGACTATTAAAGAGAATTAATGAGTGACATATATGGTGCTTGTGATGGAGCTTGGAAGAGAGGAGATGAGGAGTTAAAAGTACCATTACATAATAGGGTGAGTTTTTTTTACCGTGAGCTGACGGTGAGGGTTTTTTTGACCCAAGGTTGGAGAGAGAGGGGTAGATTAGTTTCTTCTTGCTTACATCAGAAGACTAAGATGGGCATGAGAGAGAAAGGGAGGTCTTTCCTTGCCATTACCACCATTGGAGGCGCACTCAAAAAATTAGGGTTTGCGGAGGAGGGAGAACTTCAGCAGATCTGCCGGTGGCGGTGGGGAGGAGGAGCCGACACAGATCGGAAAAAAAATAGTAAGGGGAGAGGGGAGGTAGAGAGAAATCGAGAGAGAGAGGGCAGGGAGAGAGAGGGGGAGCTTATAAAGCAGGACAGCTTATGAAGCAGGACAAATTTACCCCCCGTCCTGAATTGTATAAGAGATTTATATATTTACGTAACTATATATTTAGTTACAATCATTAGGATGTGTTAATGCATGGGATTCACGTATTTAAGTGAAACACGTGAATGAGTATGTAAATATATATTTTTACATATAGGAATATATGTGTATATCATGGCAAATACCGTGTGGACCCCACCACATAGGAAAAAATGTGGGTAACTTTTGGGGTTGAAATTGGTTAGTGAATTATCTATGGAAAGATTTGAGGAGATGAAACACCCATTTTTATTCATTAGGATAATTATGGAAATATCTATACTAATATATTAAGCCAATTGCTTTTTTTGAGGCTTTTTACATATGTTGTCCTTGAAAAAATTAATTTTGTCAAAGTTTGAGTTGATCTTTTAAGGGCATAGTAGTCATTATTTGCCCTTGGAAAAATCTACCTTGGAGGGCATTTCAGTCTTTTCACTTACTTTCTCTCATCTCCTCCACGATTCTCTCTCAATCTCCATATCCTCCATGATTTTCTCTCCAAAAAACTAAATCTCCACATCCTAAAGAAACCGTTTCTATGTATGTTTGTTATCCCACGATTTTCTCCCATGAATTTCTCTTCCCTAAAATCTCTCACACAACCTTTTTAAATCGTAAAGAAATAGATCTCCATCTTCTACTCCGACTCTGTAAAGAACAAAAAATTCGATACCGATCCCCTTTTTAGATGAATGTTGTTTTGACACTTTTTTTAGTCATTCTTACTCATTTGATGTTTAATTCGTATGGTTTTTTTTTTCTCTGTCTTCAGTCACTATGGACTTTTATAAGTTTTTTTATAAGATTACTAACTTTTTATTTTTATTCTTACCAGGTTGAAGACGATGGCAAATTGACTCATAGTTCTAATACTATAGATGAACTCAAAGTTGTGGTATGCAAAGTTTTCTTTATCGTTTTATTCTTTCTAAGGAATTTATCAATATTTGTTTTCCCCTGAAAAAAATATTAATATTTGTTTAATTTTTATCTTTGTAATATTTATGTTTTTTTTAGATTTAATTGATTTTTTTTGTATTTCTCTTTTGTTGGATTGAATCTAATTCAATTTGAGAAACAAATCAAGAAGAGGTTGATACAAATTATATAATTCACATACGTAGAGATAATGTATTTTTGATGATTGATTTGTATACAATGTTTATTTCTGAATTGATATGTATAATATGAATATAATTTTAATGGTGCTACATGTATTTTTTATTCTTTATTAGTGTATGGAATATTATTAAGGTGTGGAATACGTGCAACGCACGTGCATGAGGCTTGTATATAAGTAATTTAGTGTAAATAAAATACACTAGAGAAACCCATGGAAAGGGAGGGGCGTTGAGGTAAGAGAGAGATATAATCTCTCCAATCTTTTACGTTAGCATATCCTTGGATTCTCATAAATAAAGAAGTTGTGAAGAAATTAAATTACAAAAGATCTTTGCTTGGAGAATAAGTCTTTCCCACACCATTAGATGATAAGATCCAATGGTGTGGATGATTCCATAAGGCTTGACCCACACTAGTAGAGTATTATTGTGCAAGCTACTAAATACTAGATGGAGAAATATTCCCAGATTTTAGTTAGAAAATCTACTTATTTTAGTTTTGTAATAACAAATTAATTTAGAGAGTTTTATTGTGGAATTTTCGTAATAATTAATTACACTAATTTTTGGAAGCTCAAAACTCTTAAAAATGGTAGTTTCTTAAGCCCAAATTGCCTCCAAGGTTGGTAGGGACCCCAATGAACGAAATTCTAGATTTTTGGGGCATTTTGGTAAGTATACAATGAGATATTTGCTCATCAAGGAAGAAAAACAAAAATTTGTTTAAGGTTAGGGAATTTAGATCTTCTAGGATGATTATTCTAGATTTAGAAAAAATATAGGAGATGGGAGGATCGACTGTAGCCCAGTCGTCCCCCCATTCTCTACCATTTAGTTAGGTTTTGTTTAAAAAAAAAAAAGAAAAAGGAGAGAGAGAAATCGGCCCTAACCTTAGGTGCCCTCTCCATTGTCACAAACTTGGTGCTTTTTATATTCAAAGAAGATTGAAGCAACCTAGTGCTTGGTGGATAAAAAGGGGTGGATCATCTCCGTCATAAGGAACTAATCGACATAGTTCTCGATGAGAAGGTAGGGAGAAAAACAACAGTTGTTTGTAAGTATTATCTTACTTTTATTGTGTTGTTTTAATACTTGTTCATGATGGATGTTCCATGAACCAAACTACTTATGAAAGTGAATAATATATTCTTTGTCCATGATGTTTTTTCATGAAAAAATGCATACTATCATTCTATGCATAATGAAGTTTCAAATATGAAAAGTATTTAAGGTTATACGTAGCGTGATGATTTGAAGGGTGATTCCAAATCATTGTCCACCAAAGTGTGGGATTCCTGCAGAAGATCGTACACTGTACGATGGATAAAAATCTACAGATTTAAAAATCACAATCATACATGGTTTGAATCGGTGAAGTATGTTGATGTTTATGTCATGTTTTTGCATATTTATTATGTGCTTGTGGAACATATACATTGGTTTCCCTACTGAGCATAGACTCACTCCCTTTGTTCCATCTTTCACAGATCAGTAAAAGGGGTTGAACACTTTTGGTGACGCGTACGTGGAAAAGAAAGACTAGGCAAGTCTTCTCGATTCTTATCTTTTAATCTTGAATAATGGTATGATGACTACGTAGACATATTAGGATGGATTCGAAGTCTATTTTTATTAAAATTCGGATTTGAACAGTGTGTTGGATTACTGACCAGCAGTTGGATTTTTAGTCATTAATAGAGTTTTATTTTATGGTTTAAAATTCTAATTGTACCTATGGATTCACAAGATCCATGGAAGTTAGCATTAAAATTTTGTGATTTTATGATAAGTGAAGTTTTTGTTTTCCGATTTTATAAATTAGGTGATATGTACTGAAGTTTGTCAGCAGTTGACACATAGGAGCGATTGCGCCCGTTTTCTGGGTTAATTCTTATGGAACTGGACTTAGATCACAAAAGTTGTGGATCTTGAGTCTAGTTTTACAAGAATTTGACAGATCATTAATCTGACGTCTAGAAAATAAATTATAAATTTTTGATTGGACGATATACAGTAACTGTCAGTCTGTGCGTATTTTATAAAACTTATTATTCCATGTGAATTATTTTATCCTAAAAATATTTCAAAAATATAAATTGAATGTGCATAAGTTTATGAACAGATCCATATATGGCACATACGTTTTGGACATGCATTGAGTGACAAGGTAGCCTGTTAAGTTTGGAAACCCCAAGCAGGCACTATCATTGCTTACGGTGCTTAGGGTTTATGAACCCTAAGACCCTTAGACCTGACCTCGTGACTTGTTCTACCTTTGACCGAGGTTCATATGTAGGAGAGGTCAACCATGTATTGACTTAGAAGTGGACCCTAGTTAGCTACTTGACCTGGACCTAGACCCGTTAATTGGTCTCAAATGGATTGAGCCCAAGTTTTAGCCCAAACTACTTCTCAAAACCCACCCAAATAATGTTCCGGGCTTTGGATATTTACATCCAAGTGGGGTGTAAGTACACCCAAGGTGCGGAATGTTACACTACTCCTCCCAAATAAGCTCAAACATATCATTTTCCGGTAATAAGATCAATTTTTGAACTTTTTTTCAAGTGTTTTTGAGTTTTCAATCGAAGGAAACAAAATCCAGATTCACGACATGTTTGCTCTATTATGGGAATAGTTCAAAATTTTTGCATACAAGGGTGTGAACAATACAAAAGGTTCACAATTTAGGTGTCAAACATTTCAAAAATATTCACACTGTAACAGTCGAACATTGTGAAAATATTCGGGTAGGGATGGTCGAGCAACTTCAAATTGTTCGACTGTTATAGTGTGAGCATATCATCGTCCTAGATTTTTTTAAAAAAACCTAAGTTAAAACTTACAAAAAACTACAAAAAAACATAGATTCAATATCATTTTTAACTCTAAAAATGAAACCCAAAAATATAAACAAAAACTAACGAAAAATTCGATTTACCTAATCATGGGTTTTGGGTTAAATTTTAGATTTGAGAGTGTTGAGACTGAACAGTTTTGAGGGTTTTGGGTCAAGTTTTAGACTTGGTCTATGGGTTTTGACCAATCAAGTAGTCGCAATGTTCTTTGTCCTTGTTATTGTTCTATTTTTAGATGTCAATAGCAATTTTTATTTTTTTTGTTTGGGCTTAAGGCTTTTTTGAGCATAACCCGAAGTGGGGTTGCGTAACCATCACAAATCCGTTGTTTCTAATCTATTTAGTGTCCTTAAAATACGTTCTTATCTACAGACGACAATTTCTAATTTCTTTCATTAAAAAAGTTGCCCTAATTCATACAAAAGAAAGAAGAAAAAGTTGTCCACCAAGTCTTCTGTTATGAGAGAGTTTGGATGATACCCAAACTCCTTAACAGTTTCCTTAATAGTTTAGGACTAAATTGGATTCTTATGAGTTTCCTATAAATATATTTACCCGATTCATTGAGTGAGACTTACAAATTCTACAAATCTGCTGCACATTCGCAAACCATTCAAAGAGATATAAATAGATCTAGAGAGAGAAAGACAGAGAACTAGAGAGAAAAGCTATGGGAAAAGACATGGGTTTTTTAGTTCTGTTATTACTGCTCATGTATTTGGTTGTGGCCGCATCACCTTTGGCTCAAAACAATAAGTTCGAAGAGGTGAGCCACCAATTGGATGAGGAAAAGTTGACCCAACTGCACTTTTACTACCACGACACATTGAGTGGGAAGAAACCTATTCTGATCAAAGACATAAGTGGGAAGAAAAAACCTAGTAGTCCTGCAGTACTGCAAGTGCCTCAAGACGCTGGCTTCTTCGGGGTACTGATGATGGCCGATGACCCATTAACAGAAGGGCCTGAACCAACATCTAAGCTCGTGGGCCGAGCCCAGGGTCTTTATGCCTCAGCTACAGCTGCTGCTAGACAAGATCACTCTCACTCTTTGGGTTTTTTTGCGGCCATGAGCTTCGGCTTCACCGAAGGTGTCTATAATAGTAGCACTCTCAGCATTCTTGGCGGAAACCATACTACTGCAATGAACTCGGTTCATGAAATACCAATTGTTCGTGGAACCGGCATTTTCCAGTTGGCTCGTTGTACCGCTGTGGCAAAGACCTATTGGTTCAATACCACCAC
The DNA here is from genome assembly GCA_002174775.1 of Macleaya cordata. Taxonomy (NCBI): domain Eukaryota; kingdom Viridiplantae; phylum Streptophyta; class Magnoliopsida; order Ranunculales; family Papaveraceae; genus Macleaya; species Macleaya cordata. The sequence continues at coordinate 123,868 of MVGT01002326.1, read as the reverse complement.
CAATGATGCTATAGTGGAGTACCATATTACAGCTTTTCGCGATGAACACGTGTAGATATTAGCCTTTTCGCATTATATTATATTTCTTTGTTTTCTCTTTAATTTTACTATGAACAAGGGAAAAGAAAAAGAAAGATGGGGGAGGTCTTGTACATGTTGAAGAGATTTGCCGAGCACAAAAAGAGAGATTCGTTTTTGCTCTCTTTAGTAAAGAGGGTGTCCTCTTTCTTGATCTCATTTTAGACCGAAAGAGTGTAAAACTTGGCCCCCAAGCAAGAAGAAGTAAGATCGTCATCAACTCGATCTGTTCACAAAATCTGCAAACTCATATGCATAATTATTATACTGGTAATACAAGATAAGCTTCTTCACTTCAACATCATAACATAACATAATAATAACAATAACAATACTACAACTCAAAAAGCACAGGAATTTACTCGCAACCAGGCTAAAAGCGGAGCCCACTTTTCTTCTGAAAAACCTAAAACAAGTAACAAACATACTATGGATCCAATGCCAAATTCAGGGTTGTGAAGATATGATAACTCCAAGAACTGAACTGATCTCCTCAGTAGGAAACTGAAGAATATAACCAAATTCAAAGATCTGTCAGTAGCCAGGAGAATGGGAGGAACAACAGAATAGTACACACAACAAAATTCAGTGTCAAAGCATCAAGTTTGACCATATGTACATGGGGTTCCAGTTTGACTGCAGCAAGAACTTTTTCGTCCTCCGCGGACAACTACTTTCAATTCAATAAGGCAAGCATCATAGAGAACAACCCTAATAAGCATACAGAGAAGAGAAGAAAGGTAACAAAACACTCCAATTTGGAAAAAATGGCAAACTCAAAAATAAAAAGAATCCCATTCGCAGAAAAAGGGAGCATTGTTAAAGATGTAATAAACAAAACAAAACAACAAAGCTTACGGATCTGTTGAATCATATATACATTCAGGAGAGCTGCATCTACTTCCTACGCAGCAAAGTATATAAAACAAGCCAGATAAACCATTCATGGAGGCTAAAAACCCTAAAATGGTACAAGAAATTTTCCAAACAGAATCCAAATTTGTTGAGGAATCATTTGTTTGATACAATGAACATATAAACACTAGACGTTTCAAGCATGTCTAAGTCTTCAGATATTTTTCCACATATGCCTGCAAAAGAAAGGAGAAAGATTATTTACCATCAGAAAGAAAATTTCTAATGACCAAAGATCAAAAGCCAGTAGTTTTCTATCAGGAATTAATCACAACAGAAAACAGGATGGTTGGTCACCTGTACAAGTTTGGTAAGCTTGGGTTTTGAATATGACAAATAATGATCTATTTTCTCTTGTGTTTGTGGGATTTGAGCTCCCTGAATGGTACCAGTCACTTTATCAACCACTTTCTTCACTATAGTCTTGTGAGCCTCCTTACTCATTTGACCTTCTTTCCACGTGGGCTTCAGAAGCTCCTTAACAAACTCTACGAGTGCAAATTTGAACACCCGCATCACCTTTGGGTCCTTGTTTTTTTTACCCTCTTCATCAATCCGACCATCTACATCCATCTGCCCTGAATGACCAGTGTGTTGCTCTTTTTTTATATCGTCGGCTGCATTTTGATCCACGACTTGCTCCGGCTGCTTCAATTCGTGACTTTCATGAACTTTTTCTTCCAAAATGCCAATGTTTGAAGCATCACCTCCATTAGGATCAGCACTAACAGATGATGGAGCAATGGTTTTCAGTGGGGATTGTGAATCATCAGCAGCCTTATCCTGGTCAATGCTATCACTAATAGGGTCATACTGCTTTTGGGACTGAGTAGTTTGATTAGGCTGAATAAGTGGTGCAACCACTTGTGGTGGTCCAACAGAGTTGGGGTGGGAAGGCACCAAACCTGAAGCAGTGGGGTTTAGAGCAGCATATAGTTGTGGAAGATGCTGTCCGTTTGCTAATATCTGAGCCAACGATGCCGAAATGTTTGTTAGCTGTGCGACCTGCTCACTACTTGCTACATTTTGAGTCATGGGAGCGCCAGAGGATACTTGTTGTGCTATCAATCTTGGATCAACAAGATCTGGTTTTTTAATTGGTTCCTCTTGATGGGCCATTTTTTTATGGTATGGATTTGAAGATGGAGGAGAGACTATCTGTTGGACTCTCTCCTTCGGGTTGAAAGCGGGTGTAGGTAGTACTTGTTGACTCTGCCCGTTCACATTAATGCTTGAATGAGGTTGCCCTGAAACTGCTTGAGTTATATTCTGTTTGCCAGTTGGTAAGTTAATCTCATTTGGGTTTCGGGATTTTGAATCTTGATTGTGCTCCATATCTTCATTAATGAAGCGAGGATATTGGTCTTTAGCCCCTGAAGAAAGCATGGATTCAGAAGTAAGAAATTTCCCACTACCCATTGATTCTCGAAAACCCATGCTTCCACCATTATTATCACTTATCCACTGAGGCGATTTGTGCATATCTCTGTCCACTGGTTTATCGTTCAACAACGGACCTCCCCATGTTCTACTTGCATTATCCAAATTCTGGCCTTGCATATTTTCAAAAGACCTCTCAGTAGTCCTTGATTCAACAACACCCATTTTTTCACCATCACTGTCATTTCCCCAACTAGGTAACTTTACATCTGAATCGACAACTTTATCACTCCACTTGGGAACTTCCCATGATCTATTCTCATTACTCAAATTATGGTTGTCAGTAATATCACTCCACTTTGGACCAACCCATGATCTATTCTCATTACCCAAATTATTACCCAACTTGTCCATAACTAACTGTTCTTTTGGACCATTATGTGCTGAGTCAGGTGCTATATCACACCATTTTGGACCTCCCCACGATCTCTTCTCATGATCCAACTCATGGCTGCGCCTATTATCATCATCAGACCTTCTTTCTGGACTAGCACGAGCTGTACCCTCATGAGAGAACCTGCAATTGTCCCCGTGACGACAATGGCCTGCAGCAAAAAATTTGCAAGGCTTGCTATTAATCCTTCGTGGTTCATGCCTATTATCGTGCCCATAAGGTGCATCTGTGTCTTTCCTATCGTGGTCTCTTTCTCTTATTCCATGGCCATCAGATGACGCACCGTCATGAGCATATCTGCAAGATGATCCCCTACGGCAGTTTCCTTTCAGAAAATCATCACACCGACCAGAAGATCTGTTGTTCCTCAAGATGTCACTCTTCTCCAAATCTCCATCATAAACATTCTCATGCCCATGGGAAATCCTATCCCGTGAATGATCCATTTGTTCTTCTGTGTTAGCATTTCTCAAAAATCCACCCTTCCCATGTTTACTTCCACCGTTTTCAGGGCTACTTCCTGAATACCTTCTACCGTCATAATCATGGTTGTCTTGATGAAGAAACCGGCAATTACTGCCTCGTCTACACCTACCTGCCGCAAAAGCGGTACATGCTGGAGCTGATACTCGTGATCCACTTCTTCTATCATTGGAGCCCTCTAGTTCACGCCTATAACCGTGGGGAGGAGTCCTGCTTCTGCTTCTACTCCTGCATATCAGAACAGACGATAATGATGTCAAGATAAGAAATCAATTAAGAAATTTGTCAAAAATTAAACAATCAAATGACATTATAGTACTGTTCTTTTAGTTTCAGACGGAAAAAATCGTGAACAAGAGTTGAAATTCATAAACCTGTGTGACCTGCTCCAACCACTCTTAGGGGAACGACTTCGATTTTGCTGTCTCCACCCATCAAGACCAGGAGACATACTCATACTGTAACTTCGATCGCCATCCAGTGTCATGGTTTTTGACATCTCATTATAAACTCTCTTGTTGATCTCATCATTTTGAACGCCTCTGTTTCGTGGTGAGGGTTCCAACGAACACAACCATCCAGAATTACCTTCATTTCTTGGCATCCTTTTTCCTTCTATATCAGACCACTTTGGGTCATGACTGCTGAGGCCCCTAGAAGAATGCCACTCTGATTTTGATTCTTTATCATGAATGAACTCGCCTCCCCTCCCAGACCATGCCCTGTCTTGTCTGATCTCAATTGCCCTGTCTTGTCTGATCTCAATTGGGAAATGATCAGGATCTTCTTTCAAATCCCACTTAGAATTCCGTCTCCTCACACTTTCAGTCATTGCTTTCCCCACAAGATAGGTACCAGCTGCAATACTTTCTCTCTAACAAGATTAAGTATAATCTGAAAACAGCAACGATAACAAAAACATTTTTCAAATTCATGAATTGTAAACGTCTAAAGATCATTTAGGGAAACTCTTATATAGTAGCACCCAAACAAAATAAACCTTAGGACTTCATTTTTCATTGAAATGTAAAAAAAAAGTAAACAAAGGCATCCAAGTCGGGGTTAAAAAAAGTAAACAAAGGAATGGTGTATGACAAGGTTTCACTGCTAAAGAAAACTATGCAGGTAAACATGCAATGGAGACACCAACTACATCTAGGGGATTATACTGTCTTAAAAGCTTCTCAAGTTGATTACACACAATGACTAAGAAAGAACAAGCACATCACTACAATATTGGGAGTTGATGATAATGAAACGAGAGAGACAATGGCAAACAAACCGTCTAAGTAAACATTCTCCGGAAATACCATGTAGAGCCAAGGATCAAAGCATTTTATGTTAAAGATTCTTCAGATCTTAGTTCAATATCACAAGCAGAAGAAGCAAAGGCATACATAATTATTACTACGACTGCACAAAACATGATTAGAAGTTGGACTAAATACATACATACATGCATAATTAGCAATCAGACCAAACCGTAACTGTAATGTTGGGACGGAGGTAGGGCGCAAGCAAGGGCAAAGGTAAGCGTGGAACAATATAAAAATAGTCTTCGTGAACTAAGACTATTTCAATGCATAACCTTGCCCCAATAAACTCCCGCCTTAGTGTATACTGCATACTTAGTTTGAACCAAACAATTTCAGACATGAATCTTCAACTTGCGGCTCAGGCAGTTCGGCTTGAAGACAAGACTCGTTATAAAGTAAATGGACATGTCAACATACTCACCTTGTAGGACCCCAACATCGGTGAAATAAAAATTGTTGTCAAAATACATTGTACATTAAGGTATAGTCCACTAATTTCCACATCATTCTCTCCACTATCAAGAAAAGATCAATGAGGTAGAATCAACAGCACAGAATTCCTAACCAAAGTGTTTTCCCTTTTTATTTTCTTTTCTTTTTGGTAAACAATAAATAGCACAATAATCATTTTCAGATGACAGATTTGAAGACGCTACTCCAAAAATTGATCTCTTCATTACCATGTTGGACATAACAATTTGGTGGAAAACCTAGCAATAGTATAAATACAACACAAATCCCATAAACTTGACCCACCTTTTTATTAAGGTTCTGGATGCCATATTTCGTCTCTATTATCTTGAGAAGTGTCACAATTTTAAACACAGATCAAAAAGAATAACTGAAGGAGCTAACATAAATACGAAAGTATACTCAAATGCATAACCATTCTGGAAGGAAGACTCTTACAACAACCCATCACTTCCCCTTTCCAAATAACCAACACCAATAACCTTTTTTTTATAAGAAACCAACACCAGTAACCAGAAGAAGCTTCTTGCTTACCTAAAAAAATATCAAAAACCCCATTACAAAAAAGTATCGACATTGCCCTAGTTGGTAGGAATAGGATTGCCTCAACCACATTTCATTTAATACTACAAAGAGTTCAAGATCCATGAGTGAGCCTTGAAGATATCAAATTGATTTCCAAAATCAAATCAAGTACCAAAAGTTAAAAAACCAACATGTCAATTTGGCATCCGCCGTCATGATGGCAGTGTGCAAGACCTTGCATTGGTGCATTTATCGATCAGTCTACCACATCATATTTCACAGTCGGTTGATAATTCTTTTTCTTTTGGCATTGATTTTATCGTTTGAATCTCTAGAAGCAAATAGGGTACAAGGCATCAGAATACGTTGCCTGGAAAGAACTTTTTGTAGAGGAACCATTTTTCAAGCCAAGCACTTGGTTACTTCTCAAGGTTTAACTGCTTTGTTAGCATTCTCCAAAAAGACTCTAGAGATACTTTTGTTTTGTTTTGATATAGAGCTCATTTAAGGAAGCCACCAATTAAATGAGGCTGTGAGCTTTAGCTTGATGAGGTAGCACTCAGAAATCCAATCAGAAATCTTGGATAAATTGTGTTTCTATTTTTTCCCCTTCCTTTTTTGGTAGCCATACTTGGCAAGAGATAACTAAAGTATTATATGTGCCTCTAAAATGTGATCTTCAAGGTTTTACGTTTACCACATGGATCTTAGAAACTTCTGCTAGTAGTCCTTCCATCCCATGCTCTCTAACTCATCTTGAGAAAGGAACCATCTTAGTACTCCGCACAAATAGTAATAGCTTTAAAAGAGGAGCAATTAGCAACTCCAACGCCTTGGAAGGCATACAAGAAACCTATCAACCAAAACGACTGCATCACTTTGCAATAACAAAAGATCTATGTTGTAACAATCAAATGAGTAAACAATCTACAAACCCGCCCGCCTCTTAGACAACAAGCCACATCTATATGGTTATCTGTCATTGTCTGTACCTCACACAGAGAGACATTTGACCCAATGTCTAAAAAGGCTTGCCTCAACGTTCGAGACATACACCTTGAGGCGAGGTGCAAGGCTTAGGCCCCGTTAGGGTTTTAAATGGCTTATGCCTCACCCTATCAAGTCGTAAGCCAATGCCTCGAGGCTACTTGAAGCATATTAATTTGCTAATGACAAAACCGACCAACCTATTTAAGTTTTATCTTTCTTTCAATTGTTAATTTCTTCACTTTCTTCACCACACCCTAGTTTTCCCTACTTCAAAAAAACAACCCTACTAATTTGTTTTAATGACAAAACCGACCAACCTATTTAAGTTTTATCTTTATTTCAATTGTTCTAAGCAATTTATTTACTTTCTTCACCACACCCTAGTTTTCCCTACTTCAAAAAGTTTGCGGTTGCGAGTTTATTTCTCACATGATTTCGATTTCGTCTCTTCCTAGACTTTCTTAGGTTCTCTTATTTCTTTCTTATTCCTCTCTCTCGATCTCTCTCGACCCAGTGAACCCCAAACCCATCCTGAGGAACCCAAGTACTATTTGGTTCCTCTGGACTCGGGCATAGACCATATGTTTCAAACCCAAGGTCGAGTTGGGCTTAAGCATGGCTCAAGCTCGAGCCCAATAGTTTTGGCTTCGAGTTGGGTTTGGGCTAACCTCTAACCCGACCCAATCTGCCCGAGTTGCACCCCTAAGGTAACAAGCTTATCTTTTATACATATATTTTCATTTTTATGAGTAGCTAATTTTTTAAAAATTACAAGAAACTTTTTAAAGCATTTTTAAAAAACAAAAAAAATGTGAGGCTTACCCTTCACTTCTTAGAAGCAAACCACCTCAATCACAACTCACACTTTTTTAACATTGGTTTGACCAAAACACATCTAACACAACAACATGGATGCGCAATAAATGCTTGAAACCTACAAATTGGGATGAATTCACCCAATTGCAGACATAAAAGGTGTAAATGGTAATGAAAATACAAATGTAATCCAACAATGCAAGGCTCAAAAATAATCAACCGCATCTCCATGCTTTTTCTTTTCTTGTTTGTACACATTTAGTAATAGATTTCAAAAAAAAAAAAAAAAGAAGCTAAAGATACAGAAAGGAGCAAAGAAAAACAACTCTTGCATTTTCTCTAGAGATCAAAACCACCCAACAAACTCAAAGAATATGTAGGAGCAATAGTTACATAATTGGACTCTCCTAAAACAAAGATCCTCAAAATGGCAATGGAAGAAGATTGAGCAAGTGGACACCAAGTTGTATATCAAGAACTTGATCTTCATGATTATAGCCTCTATGCTCATTTGTTGTTAAACATATGGTCATTCCTTTCCTTCTAGATGGTCCATAGCTCCCTGGCACCTTTCTTCTATTTTATAGACAGAGGAAGCACCATGAGGTGTTTAAATATGGAAGAGATAAGTCAACACTTTGCTTGAACAAGATGGTTCACCATCTCCGTAATACTCTTTGCACATTAGGCATCTATTGATAATTTGAATCCTTCACTTGCATAAATTATCAAACTTTAGAATATCGACCTTTAGCTACATCCTGCGAGAAAAATGACGTGGTCATTCCCTTCCTTCCAGATGGTCCATAACAACGTGAAAGGAATGAGGTTCCATGGCACCTCTCCTCTTTTTGATAGATAGAGGAAGCACCATGAGGTGTTGAAATACGAAAGAGATATGTCAACACTTTGCTTGAACAAGATGGTTCGCCATCTCTAAATACTCATTGCACATTAGGCATGTATTGATAATTTAAATCCCTCACTTGCATAAATTATCAAACTTTAGGATTCGACCTTGAGCTGCGTTATGTGAGAATAATGACACCTTCAATGGAAGGCGAGGTTACATTTTCGTTGTGAGGAAAAGGTGTGGAGGTAGGCGAAGTCAAACCCGCAAAAAACTTTTTACCAAGAAAAAGCCCTTTGATCCCAAGTCCAATGAAATTTGCCTTTGTCGTGACTAGTTATCTTCTACTTATAGGTGTCGGGGGAAGTTACCCATCAATTTGACATCCCAATTGTTTACCGCCCTTCTAAAACCAACATCCCAAATAATCTTTGTGATATAACAAGCCCAATGGAGACATCTTAGTTTGCTACCAATACTCATTGTATAAGATCAAGCTCCATGTGCACCAATAATTGTAGATCTGTAAGATGTAACCCTTAAATTGCTAAAAGCAAAAGAGGTGTTAGTCATCAAGTTTCTTAGAGTAAAGCATAATTCATATTGCATCATATTTGAGTGATAAAGAAGCCACCATAAGTTGAACAAATTCTTGCATTTCAAGCAAGACCGCTACTAATTCTCGTCACTTAATGCCAAAGTTGCAGTAAACACCTTTTGACATATAGATGGCGTGTAACATTTGATTACACCAAGTACCATAGATTCCTCACAGCATATTCCATGTAAACAAATTCAAAGGGCATCAAAGAAGTCATGCACAATTTTGGGCTCCATATAAGAACTTTCTCCCAATAGCTACATGCTCCAACAACAATCTTCCCCTTCCTCAAAAAGGTTGTTTATACAGCCTATCGGTTGTGCAATTCCAATAACTTCTCTAAAGTGCTGAGGTATGCATTACAAATTGAATTAGACTCATAGTCAACATTGATGGCAAATAAATGTAATACCATCACGTGTCTATGCTCAAGTTGAATCCGCATACAATTTAGAAGAGATCAAAGCCTTGTCAAATGATTTATTGGAACAATCTTTGCACATAGGGAAATACAATGAACAAGTTTGCCAAATTCCAATATTCTCTAAAGTTTGATTGGATAGAACTAACATACACAGCGCACCAAAACAAATCCATCAGACTTATTTATCTTCAATGCTTTCCTATTCCCATTTCCAGCTTATCAAGAAGGGTTGAAGTGGCTCTTTGCATGCCTTTCAAATAAATCATCTTATTGTGAGCATTAAGGCAACTAATCCACAATCCAGTCATAAATATGAATATCATCTTGATCATCAGCAAAGAAAGATAACTTTCCTACCCGAATTGTATCAGCTACTTGGAGGGGCATGCTAAACCCTCAACGTATGAAACCATTACTGCAGAAAAATATACTGAGATTAGCCATTGGTTATTTGTATATGTATATAGCTTCATATTACTAAAACACTAGAAGATCTACCATTTTGGAACAAGTCCCGGTTATAGTGCAGCCTAGTATCTACGCATTGGCATAGGCACCAAGGGAAGTGCCTAGTAAACAAGTCAGACAAAAAAAAAATGACAATTGATATTTGTATGTAGTACAATTGTATATATGTTAGGCATTTTAGGTTAAGAACATAATGTCAAGCCAATGAAATACATTTATTTAGCAATCTTTAAGCAAATTTATGACTACAGACACATTTAAGAACTAGTAGGCAATGTTCCATAATTCACAGTTGACAATTGCATCCAATTCAACAAAATAACAATCACATTTCATGAATAACTCCAACAAAAAGAAGAATGTAACAAGACAATGATTAATCTAAAAGGATTACACATTCAGCTTATCATAAATTCTCAAAAGTACACTATACACTAGGAAATTAACTGGGTTTATAGCTGAAAACCCAAGCACATTCTCACCTGACCTGAATAGCCTAGGTAACTTTAAGCCCACAGCTCCAAGGTGCTAAATAAGGGGCCAATGCAACGTCGTTGCACCTTTAATCACATTTGTAGGACTACAAAAACACCATGAAGGGTTTTCAACATTCCTAATCACCTTTTTTCTTTATTAATAGGCTAACTGAACTTGGAAAACTTGTATAGCATCCAACGATAAATAAGGAGTAGGACATAACTACCTAGATCTCAGAGTAACTAGAAATAATCATTATTTTGATCTTCGGAGTCAGAACTCAGCCAAGTTGATTGGACTATACAAGCACCAAGCTGAAGATAAAAGAAATTTATTTATCCAGCAATTAAGGAATCAACTGCTACTCAATGGTCAAAACAGATTTTTCATCCTAGATAAGGTAAGGAGAAAGTGATTGATCATCATGCATATCTTCCTTATCCACCAGGGAGGATAAAAAATAAAAAACATGAGAGAGAAGCAACATATACAGAGAGCCACTCGATTTTGAGATGTATACGTACCATATTGATTGACTCTGACACTGAATTAACTTAATTTCTCCAATGTAAGAAAAGAAGAGGAGCCCTTTGGGATTTTTCTACTTTTTGTCCATTTGACCTTACCCTTTAAACCATGCTTGGGGAGGGATGGAGAATTTCTTCACTATGTCCTAAACCAGGTACATGTCAAAAGTTAAAGATAATGAAATTCCTGCCCACAGAGTCATTTAACTACTTCTTTTTTTTATAAGTGACTACATAAGCTCACCCATACTTACATTTGAAATTAAAAGCTGGCCTCTAGCAACTAATTTAATTGGGATGATCATTGATGTCCATTTCAGGATTCTAGATATTGACAATTTTGTGATGGTTCAAGTGACACATTCATAGGAAGGGAACTGAAACAGAGAAAAACTTTTCAATGTTGATGATCTCAACAACCTATAAAAAGACTGGTTTCATCCCCTTCCCCCCATCCTGAATGATGAATGAAAATAGAAACAGTAAGATTAGAGGAACTTTCCGTCATTCTATTCTTCAACCTTTTCAATTGTGATATAAGACCCTCATATGTTCCTTAACACTCACAAACTTACCTTTCAAGTCATAGTTCATAGAAAAGATAAGCAACACTAAAATGTCTATGCTTGAAGATATCCTTTATACCCTAACAAATTTTTATAATGAAGGAAAGGGGGCAGTTGCAGAGCGGCGGTGCAGGAGACGGAGTCATCGTCTCATCGGAAGTAAGATTCTTCCATTCGCTGCCGGAGGTCTCTCTCTTCCTCACTGCACTCTCCCAATCCATCTGAAAAAGGGATTTCATAGATCTTACATCTGAAAGTACTGGGTGCATTTTCTTCTTTTTTTTTAGTGGCAAAAAGTTTTGGTCTTGGTCCCAGGCAACCGCTTAAATTTACCCAGGTCGACCCTAGGGCGCCAATTGCGCAAATCCGGGGAATTTTGCGCTAGTCGATCCGACCCTATTCTAAACTGCACGCCTAGGTCGCTTAAGCACGCCTAGGCGTCGCCTTTAAAAACATAGCTTGAGTACAGGTTGACTTATTAATGTTCACAACATAATTATGTCTAGAACTCTGGTTTCTAACTATGATACCTCCAAACCACAAAATAAATCTATAGGCTTACTACTATTCAAAAGACAATTCAATTTGATTTTTAGTTCATAAATCTACAAAATTAAGCAAGAAGCTTGAACTAAACAAACATCGTCATTATTTTAAAAACAACAAAATCACAGAAAATAGCATTCAACCACTAATCAACACTGACTTTACTGGTTCCGCAAAGAGAACAATACATTCAACAGAGAGAACAATACATTCAACAGAGAGAACACATTAGGGTTTCCTCTAAAATTAGCATCATAACGAACCTAAAGAGAAAGATAAAAGATAGGGTTTTCTAACGGCTTCAAAAAAAATTTGAATGAAATCATAACTACAAACTAATGCATTAGGAGATTAACTGAAACCCTAAAAACCTGAAAAGTAAGACCCCAATTAACAAATCTTCAAAAACAAAAACCAAGAAGAACAATGCCACAGTTCAATTCAAAAAAAACCCTAAAACAAATTAAAAGAGAGATGAAGTAAAATCAAAAGATAAAAAAATAGAGAACGAGTAAGGAGAGTAGTGAACGTAGAACCTCACCTTCAAATCAAAGAAATCCCATCGTAACAAGCTTCGGAAGAAACCCTAAACAGAACCTTTAAACGGAGATGCGAAAAGGTTAATAGACTTAGATAGGTCCACCATTGAAGAGAGAGGATTCGAGCAGAGAACTTCGCATTTCCGGAATTCTATTTGCTGTGCTAAGTATCTAAAATTTCTTGACCTAAGAGGCTGTTTGTTTTTGTCTGAAAAATATGTCTGAATCTGACTCGGGGTCTGAATTGGGCCGAGTCAGATTTCAGATTGTTTGTTTTTTATTTTTTAAGTGTCTCACTCAAATTTTGAGTCAGCAAAATGTCTGAAAAATGGGTAATTTTTTTCAGCCAAAAGTTTGTACTGAAAAGATCTGAAATGTGCTGAATCGTTCTTTTTACAATTTTGTCCTCTAATTATCTTTTAAATGACATAATTGCCCTCAAGTATTAAAAAGATCTAATTCTTCCATTTCAATGTTTTTTTTTATAAAGCTTCCATTTCAACTTTTTTTTTTTTTTTTTTCTAATGAAGACCCAATGTAAGAAACTCATAGCCCTACCCTAGCCGTACATGTGTAACTTGTATGGTCCTCTAAAAAAATAAGTTTTTTTTATTTACCGGTTAACATTACATGATGAATGATGATGGAACTTATGACGGATTGGCACTTGTTAATATCACTTACTTGAAAAAAAATAGAGACATATTTTAATTAAACAAGGGTAAAAGTGTCAAAAACTTAGTCAGACATAATTTATTAAAAGAATTCAGATGAAAAAACAAACACACTTAAATTCAAACAAGTCAGATCTAGATGATCTCAGATCCAGATGACTCAGGTAGTCTCAGGTTCAGATTTCAGATTCAGATTTCAGAAAAAAAAAAACAAACGCCACCTAAGTTTATTAAAATGGTTTTTCATGGTTTCCACAAAATCTTTGGGATCCCGGTGATCTGCGGTTCAGATTGCTTGAAAAAGACCAAGTATTATTGCAGAGGGAGACTAGACCTGGCAAAATAACCCTAACCCGCCAACCCTGCTCTAACCCGACCCTAATAACCTGGCCCTAACTCGACCCTCCAATTAACGGGGCCGAGCTAGGGATGGGGTTTTTCAACCCGCCAAAAAATAGGATTGGTTTGTATAACCCGCCTAAGCAAGCATTAATTAAGATTTTGATAAAATCATTTTGATTCTACCCATTCTCTCTATATAAAACCTTATTTAAGTCTTCATAAAGCTCCATTCTAATTCTATTTGTTCTCTCTTAATTAAAACTTATTTCTTCTCCCTCTTAATTAAAATTCAATTAATAAAAATCAAAACAATAGAGAAGATTCCCAATCCCATTGCCAGGTCTAGAGGAAATTCATGTTCAAAAACAAAGATTATGTGTTGAGGAAGGATCTTTTTATACAACCCCTTTTTACACAGCCTTGTGGGGCTACGTGGGAACGATTCTAGGCCTAATTTTCGATGATGATGTTCTCCTTACAATATAGATCATTCTCGCCAAAAATCAACATATTCTAAAACTTCTAACCCCCTTAAAAATTGATTGAAAATCAGAATGAACGATCATTCTAAAATTTGTAACCTTCTAAAACTTCTAATGAAAGTGAGTGAACAATCATCAAAAGTTAATCGAAAATCAACCATTGGATCGTCCCCATGTAGACCCCACAAAGTTATGTAACAGCTGTGTAAAAAGAGGTTGTGTGAAAAGATCATTCCTCTTATGTGATATGATGGTTTCAAATCTGGACCGTCCAAATGAAGATATAGATAAAAGGATAAACAAAAAGTATAGAGTATAGGTTGCCCTGATCAATCCTAACCATTAGATGAGAGTAGTACCAAAGCCTCCATATCGGTGCAAAGCACGAATTTTTTTAAAATAAAAAATTAATTATTTATTAAATAATTAGAAAGTTTAATTATTTTAGAATTTTAATTACCATAAATTTTTAACGAAAAAATTTTTAGGGAGAGATATTAGTTAAGTCGTTATAAGTAGATAAATTTTAAGAGAAAGTGATACATGTGCTTGGGAGAAAGACACGTAGCAGAGAAAGGCTTCTCATATAGTATATTACTAGGCTCTATACCCGTGCAAAGCACAAGACTTTTTTTTAAAAAAACTAATTAATTTTTTTATTAGATAATTAAATAATTTAATTACTTTAAAATGTTAATTACTATAAATTTTTAATGAGATAAATTATAGAGAAAAAAATTTATTATAAATAGAAAGTTTAGTTGTTTTAGGATTATAATTACTATAAATTTTAAAAGAGAGAATTTTTAAGAGAGAGTGACACGTGGCATGATTTAAGAGGAATTAAAGGAAGTATCTCCTTCGTCTAAGATTCTAGAGAGAGATAAAATTGATCTCTAGAAAGAGAAAGCAAGGAGTTTTAGAGAGATAAAGTAAAAGTGTTCGCTCTCCAGGAAAAGTAGTTTCCAAATGAGAGGTTTACTCTTATTTTTAGATATATTTCGGTAAGTCAAACTTTTGTCCAATCAGTAACAGACATTCTGTCTTCTACTTTATAAGTGTGAGACAGATGTTCATTTTACTTCTTATTTACTAGTTTTCATTTTGAAAACCTCTTTTTTTTAGTGAGAAAGTACTTTTTTACATTGGAAACCTGAATCCGAACATGCACTCTCATATTTTGCCCCCATTTTCTTAATGTTATGAGTAATATTAAGAAAATCCTAAAGAGTAAATTTTTAAAAAATTCTTTTTTGGATAAAATATTATCCCTCTCTTCCCCCAAAAAAAATAGAGGTTTCAATTCTTTTTGCACGGGGTATGGGGGCTAGTAATTACTATAGCAGAAGCGTCTGACGTGGTTCTACTATAGCTCCACGTGGCACTCTATTCTTTCAGAGTGCCATATCATCATCTATTCCAAGTCCCCACTTAATTGTAATGTCTCTCATCCCCTTAAGTTTCATATTAAGACCTCTTTTAAAAAAAAATTCTCTCTGAATATCGCCCTCTCCTTAAATTTCTAGCCCACATACCACGTCAAATGCATAGGGACTTTTGTTTAGTTGTTTTAGAATTTTAATTACTATAAATTTTTAAGGAGAGAATTTTTGGAGAAAAAGAGATTTATTGTAATTAGAAAGTTTAGTTGCTTTAAGATTATAATTACTATAAAATGTTAAAGAGAGAATTTTTAGGGAGAAAGAGATTTGAGAGAGAGTGACACGTGGCATGATTTTAATGAGAATGCTTGTAAGAGAGACACGTGGTTGGGAAAGGCTTCTCCTATAGTATATTACAAGTCTTAATGCATGTGCTAAAGCACAGGCAATGGTCACTAATTAATGTGTTCTAAATTTAAAATTTTTTATTACTTTTTGTTTACATAAAAATAATAGTTAATTTTTTATTTTATAGTGGTTAAAAAAATTAAAAAAATAGCTCATTTTTTTTTGCATTGACGCATAACAATTCTTTCAATATAAAAGAAAAAAATTTAATTTTTAAGAAAACCCACAAAATCAAATTTTACTATAAATTTTCAAAAGACGGTTTTTTTAATAGCTCAAATAAATCTAAAAGTTACAAAAAAAAAGATGAAATAAAATTGTAGATAGTGTTAATTTACTGTAAGATATCTCATTATTATCATTTTTTTAGTCCAACTAATCAATTATATTAAAAAACAATTGTGTAAATGAGGACAAACGTCTCATGAAAACCAAATACAAATTTTTAAAATTATTTAAGAAGGATATATTTAGGTTAAAGATCCATGAGAAATGATCATGCTTAAAAGTTGCTTGAGTTAGATTTTGCAGTAAAGTGAGCTTAATTGTGTTTGCAATGGAGTAAAAAAAACTTTAGTGAAAAACCAGGCCAAAAAATATTTAGTGGAAACTCTATACCTTTGACGACCAAAAAGTGATTAGACATAATTATCCATTTCTAAAGGCATTAAAGTAAATAGATGATATTTTGTAATTATTATGTTTTTTAAATAAAAGTTGTCATAATTTTTTTATTACAATCAGATATTGATAAAAAAAAATTGTATTTTTGGAAAGCATTTTCAAGACTTTTAAAATGAGATAATTCAACAATGCTAAAATAAAAAAATAAAAAGAAACGCATATTAGTTGCACTGGTTATGTTATTGACTGAAACAACGCAACCAACATGGTTGTGCTGTCTCTGGGATGGGCAATAGTAGGGTGGTTGTGGAGGTCCAACCAAGATGGTTGCAGCATCTGATATATACTCGATTCTCCAACATAGTAGTATTGTTTCTAAATTTGACTGAAACAATGCAATATTGGTTGCATTGTTTATGGGTTTAACAACAATAGGGTGGTGGTGGTGGTGAAGTGGTGGATTGAAGGTGCAAGAAAAGAAGAGAAAGAGGTGTGTCTTTGAAAGCATATATAAATTGAAAAAAGGGAAAAATTAGAAAATAAAATAAAAATTATTTTAGTCAAAGAGTTTTGACAAAGAAAAAAAGCAATTTTGATTTTAACACTAAAGATTGGTGAGGTCGTTGGAGTTTTATCTAAGCCAATGAACTAGTTTTTTCAACAAGAAAAATGAGAAATCATGCTTGGGGGCCCATATTATATTGGGATATATCGTAATATGTTACCTATAAAACATCAACCACAAATAGGGTGAGTAAAATTTGTCATATAGTCTTTTATATTGTTAGACATCCAGTGTTGAAATGTAAGTTAATAGATTTTTGAAAAGTGTTTAAAATTGGTAAAACTATGTCACGTACAACATTATAAACTAAAAATGGCATAAGTACGAAACATGTAAAAATAAAATTGCATAAGAAAAAATAATTTTATATTTGCACAAATAAAATTAGGATTAAATCTGGAATTGAAAAATAAGAGTAATATGCAAATCGAAAATAAGTTTTAAATTAAAAACATGGAAAAGAAATCATTACAAAAAGATTATTACTAACCCAAATTAAATCTGGAATTAAAAAAAAATGAAATAGAAACATACTTGGTTCTGTCGAAAAATTAAAATTAATATTCTTCGTGATGATTTTAACTATTGAATTTGATGAAAACACAAAAACTATGAAGAAGAACCAAATATATGTAGAATTTTGTTGAAGATAAAATATTCAATTATTTTGGATATTCTAGAAAAAAACTATTAAACATAATTTGATCTAAAAAGGAAACCAATAAATAAAAATAAAAATGGCAACATTTAAGGAATATAGACTATGAAAGATATTGTTCTCTAACTAAATAAGGGTAAAAAGAGAATAAAAAATAAAAGATTTACTCCACGATTTGGGCTAGTGGAGTAAACAGATATATGATCCATAAGAGAGTGGAAAACGGTAAAATCAATAAAAAAATAGAAGTTTTGGCTATTATGAAATGTTTATGGAGTTTTTATTATTTGGCATCCAAAAATGAAGGTTTGAGCAAAATTATATTAAAGATATTATTGTAACTTTTTGCCCCTCAAAATTAGACAATATGGACATTTCACTTAAACCCTTATTACTTCCTTAAATTTCTCCCCCACGATTTTCTCTATCTTAATTATCTTCAAATCCTCTCTTTTAACATCAATAGTTTTTTCTATGTATTCAATTAGAAATTTAAAACTACTAAAACTCATTTATTTTCTCCATGATATTTCTCCTATGATTCTCTCCCCCTCTCCGTACCATTTTTTATCCATCTCTTCCTCTTTCTCTCCACAATCACTCCCAGTGTAACAAATATGTATAACGCACATGTACGACGCTTGTATAATATAATGGAATGATATTCATCCCACTTTGATAAGATTACTAGAGGACCATTTTCAATTAAGTCTTGAAATGGTTTATACAATGGCTTTTATTGACCATTAGAAAACGGACATGGTTGTCCCTGTTAAGGCTGTTCCATCGATATGCAAAACACATATGGGCTAACCCAGCCCATTAACATAAGTTACATAATGGATTTTGATTGAAAAATAGAAGAAATGGCTTGTTTGAGAGTTTTATTTTTATTTTTTGAGTGATGGGACTATTGCCCAATTAAAAATACAAATAAAGGCTTGAGAGAAAATGTGATTAACTAAGGGAGAAAGCTTGGAGTTTTTATTAGGTTGACAGATTTAATAACTTTTCAAAACGAAATTTGTGAAAAGTCTTTCATCAATGAAGTTTTCTTCACAACTTATTCATTCTTAATGATTCGAACATCAAAAAGTTGCCAATAAGAGCATCCTAAGTGGTGGTAGGCAAGCTATTTTAGCATATGAGATGGAGTTGAATATCGGTATAAGGTAAAAATTATTTTAAAAAATTAATAAGAAAAATTTTTAGGACACAAATGTAATTTAAAAAAAAAAATTGCCATGCGTTGTGAGGACACTAACTTTGAAACAAAAAAATAATAATTCAGAAGTTAGTGGGGTGTGGTCCCAGCACCACACCTGGTGCTGGGAGTGATGATCCCTCTATGCCCACCACTTTTTATTTAAAAAAAATGTTTCAGGCGTAAAGTTTGTTCCACGCCCAACAATAGGCAGGTACCTTCCTCCACGCCTCATGTCACGCGCAGCCCCAGAACCTTGCCCAGCTAAAAAATCTTCAGACTCTTTTGCATAATGGTAAATTTAGCTTACCATGATCTCTCGTAAGCGAAAATGCATGATATACACTACCCACTGTGCAACTCTCCTATGGTAAAATCCAAAATATCCAATCTTTGTGGATGCTCTAACCATTGAAAAAATGATGTCCGAAAGTAAATTAACGAATAACGAAGATTATTAACCACTTAAGATGCAGTGAGGTAGAGGTAAAGTCTCAAGGCGTGAAGGTAGAGACAGAAACCCTTCTTTGATAATTTGTCATTTAACCAAGAAGGGAACACCTCATATAAATTACTAGGATTTTATATGGTTCAATGGTAAGTATTCAGTAAAAAAAGGTGCAAATAGGGGTGTCAATGGGTACCAAAATACCCGGAACCGAACCGGTACCGGAACTATTTTTTGCGGTTCCGAGACCTCATTTTGTGGATCAGATTAATTTCGGATGCATTTCGGATCTACCCGTTTTGGATCCGTTTAATTTCGGATCCACCCAACGGGTACCTGGTTCCGTATAAATTTTATAATTTTATAGTTTAATTTACTATTATACAACAAATTTTTAATTTTTTTAACTTTTTTTAATTAAAAAAAGAAACCAATGACTATTATACAACAAATTTCATAATAAAATAAATTTTATAATTGAATAGAATACGAAAATACAAAATACAAATAGGTTTTATGTGAAAAAATTAAAAAATAATAATTAAAAACAGGCATCGGGTACCCGCGAATCCTAGCGGTACCGGATCCGGAACCACCAATTGAGGTTCCGGAACCGGAACCGGTAGGATCCGGAACCGTCCGTTGACACCCCTAGGTGCAAATAATTTGGGTCAAAACTAGTTTGACCTTGACAAAATCGTGGTCACCCTTTGTCCAAAGGGGCTGTGTCAATAACACAAATCTCGTTCATGGGTATACAAAACTCAACGAGAGCCCAAACTGGTTTCATTTTTCCACCCAAGCCAAATAACCAGAGAGAACTTTCACGAAAGAGCAGATCCGATCTCAATCTCAATAACTTGATTCTCTCTTTCTCTTTCTCTTTCTCTCTCTACAATAATAAGAAGAAGGAGGAGGAGAAGGCCGTCAACAGTAACAGATCCGTGGGAAAATGGTGCTGACTTCTGCGTTGCGAGATTATATAACGAGGATGTTGCAGGACATCTCTGGCATGAAGGTTCTCATCCTCGATTCTCAAACGGTACCCCTGTCCCTCTCTAAATCATCTTTTATCAACTTCTTCTTCTCATTTCTAATCCAATTTCTCTGTTCAATTCGACCCAAATTATATTAGATCGATTACTTTGATTTAGAATTCTCAAATTCTTGAAGATCTCTATTCATGAATTTGTAGAAAAGCTTACATGCAAGTAAATCTCTGTAGATATATACATATATATATATATATTTAGTGGCAGTTCCTGCTGTTTTTATATCAATGGCAACTGTTTGTTTTGGCTACCTCGTAAATTGCGCCACTCGAAAAACAACCTAATAAACCGTAATTAGCAAAATTTTAGGGGACAAACGAGTTTCGAATCGTTAAAGATCTTTATTCAATGTCTTAGGAATTAGTGGACAAATTTCGTTACAATTAATTCTCTTTATATATATGTAATATAATATAGTCGCAGTTCATGCTGTTCTTGAATCTGTGGCAACTGTTTGTTTTTGTACCTCGTAAGTTGTGCCACCGAATAACAACCTCAGTAAACGTAATTGGCAAACTTATAGGGGAAAAATCACTCTCTCTTGCTATTAATGATTGTATTGGCTTTATCAGATTTGCTGTATACCTAATTTGCTGTAAATAGAGCATCTAACGACTCTAATGACAACTAACATATTCTTGAATGCAGGTTAGTATTGTCAGTGTTGTATATTCGCAATCAGAGCTACTCCAGAAAGAAGTTTTCTTGGTAGAATTGGTGGATTCGAAGTCGAAAGAGTCTATGTCACACCTCAAAGCTGTTTACTTTCTAAGACCAACATCAGAAAATATTCAGCACTTGCGACGGCAAATAGCTAATCCAAGATTTGGAGAGTATCACTTGTGTAAGATCTTTCTTTTAATTACTTTTATTATAGTTTTAGCTTATGTTTAAAGGTTTCAAATTTCATAAGCGCCTTATGTTCTGATCCTAACTGAAAATACTGTACTATTTTTTATGCTCATTATATAGACCAATTTATAGAATGAACTATATATTATAGATACAAATTTTCAATCACTTAAACTATTGTAAGACATTATATATTCTCCTATTTTTTGTTTCAATACCTTAACAAAACAACACGTCTCAGGACATATGAGACAAACCCACGTATCAAGCTCTCAGTTACGTAAAAGTTAATGATTTGAAAAGATACATTTTCCTATACGCTGTCTTGGTACATTAAGACGAGACATTTTAAATTTTTAACAAAGAATTATAACAACCATATCTTGTATTTTTCCTTATGAATTTTCTGCATTCTGAACAATCATATGGTTTTGTACAGTTTTCTCTAATATTATGAAGGACACTCAGATTCATATCCTCGCCGATTCGGATGAGCAAGAAGTAGTACAGCAAGTTCAGGTGAGTCGTTGTCGAGTAAATTCCTTACTGAACTAGGTCTATTGCCTTTGTTTTCTTTATAAAACTTTCATTCCGATAACAGATTTAGACTTCAATCACTCCACACTAACATTTCGCCTTTATTTGTTTTTAAACCTATTAGTCTATAACTTCTATGAATGCTGAACTCATTATGATACATTAATAATACTCTTCCTAGAATATTTTTGAGCACCTTATTTGGTTGCTGTTACCATATTATAGATGTCCAAAGAACTTCATAATAATACCATATTATTATTTGGCCACAACAAAAATGTTTCCTTTTTGCCTCTTGAATAACTGGAGGTGGATCAAGGGCTAAGTAGTCGGGATCGGGTTTGGAACAGACTCGGCAAGGGGCCAATCCCCGAGTCAGGCGAGTCGGGGTCGATCCACTCGGCCGTGACTCTGGCCACTCAACTACACAACTACATTAGAGAGAGGAAGAGAAGAAGAAAAAAAAAACAGAAAAATAAAAAAATACTGGTCTGTACGACCATGGAGTGTAAAGAGGAAGAAGAAAAAAAGAAAAGGAAAGAAGAAGAAGATCTGGTTTAAACAGAAAAATAAAAAAATACTGGTCTGTACGACCATGGAGTGTAAAGAGGAAGAAGAAAAAAAGAAAAGGAAAGAAGAAGAAGATCTGGTTCTTGGATTCTACTGCTGCTGCGATCATGTCTTAGATCAGACCTGCTGCTGCTGCTGCCGATTTGCTGCTGCTTCATCTCAACCCAGATCTTAGCCTTATCCAGATCTAGAAGAACCAGATCTGCTCTTTATCAAAAAAAGAACCAGATCTACTCTGCGCGGCATCCTCCTGGTGATGGTGGTGCTGAAACAGATCTTAAAGAAGAAGAAGAAGAAGAAAAAGAAGAAAAAAAACAGAAAAAGAAAAATGAAAATGGGCCCTCTTTTAGGGTTTCTCCCTCTCTTTCTCGGTTTCTCTCTCTTTCTTTCTTTTATTTTACTTAGGGGGCTGAGGAGGGGTTAAAGTTTTTTTTTAAAACCCAGAAGTAGATTTTTAACACAACTAAAATGGGCGAGTTGGTGCCGGGTGACTCGCCGAGTCACACTTTTTGGTCAAACTCAGGTGACTCGGACGTGACTCGCCGAGTGACTCGGCTAAAAGTGGACTCGGAGGATCGGCACTGCCTCGGCTCGGCCTAGTCCCGAGCCCCGAGTTACTCGCGAGTAACTCGGCGAGTCAGGCCGATCCCGACCACTTAGATCAAGGGACAGTAGTGGGACACCATGTTCGGTTCAGACAGGGGCGTACATGTAAGGGGGGTAACTGTGTACTTTTGTCTACTTTTTATCCCTCTTGAATTAGTTTGAGGGAATGGAATGATTTCTAGTTTCAGTTCCTTTCCTAGATAGCTGTGGATATTTTCTTTATTGTAGTAGTTAGTACCGATCATAAAATAATTAGAATTCCTTGATGGTCATTGTTTTCAATTGTACCGAGGACAAGGTGTAGGAGTTGAGGAACTGTAGTTTGGTGGGAAAAAAAAGCATTGTTACTGGTTCTGTGACAATTAAAACATGATCTTCTCTGTTATTGTCACATTAAATTACTTTTAAAATAATTTTCTTTGTAAATTACTTGTCATAAAGTCCATGAAAAATGACCGCAGTGTTTATGTTTTAACTTTCAATATTTGACAGCAAGGCTTCTGAAGATCCTTTTATCTTTTCTTTCACAATTCACAAATTGAGTGCAGAAGATGGTGTAGTAGTATTGCAATAAGTAATAAAGCTTCATTAGACTGAAATATTTTATTGACTATGTGTGATTAGCAATGTACGAAAGAAATATGAAACGTCATATGTCACACCCATAGATCATAATCCAGTGCATATTAAGAGCCATCCCAAGTCTTCAGGAAATAACTTCCTGAATTGAAGAAGTGATTCAACTCAAAGTAGAAAATCTTATGGTATTCTCTGAATTTTCAAAATTTAATTTGGCTCTAAAAATAATTTATCAAAATAAACCACTTGCTGATAATTTAAGTAATTAATAAAAATTTGCAGGAATCCTCACTTAAGTGCTGAGGATTTACTAAAACTTTCTCTAACTTCAAAAAAGTGAAAACCAAAGCAATAATCCTGCCATCTCCCTTCTCTGTATGTGTTTGGGTCATAGCTCACTCAATTCATGTCCTAACTCCTAATCATCTAACTTAGTCTCATTAGACATAAAAAGAGCAAGAAGATGGCGGCGATACAAACGGTAGCGACGGCGAGCTGTCTCTACGAGCGGCGGTGGCATACGAGCTGGCTGGTTTACCTTCACGACGAAATAGAAAGAGCAAGAAGATGGCGGCGATACGAATGAGAGCGATGGCAAGCTGTCTCTATGAGCAGCGGTGGCTACGTGAGCGAGCGGTGGCGGCATTCGAGCTGGCTGGACGAGCGGCGACTGGCTGGTTGGACGAGCGGCGTGATTGAATCTGGAAAACCTAACTTGCAAGTAACCAATCTTCTCACGATCCTTTCCATCCTTTGCACTATCCTGCCAAAGGGGCCTACCACACAAGATCTCGTTCACATCATAATGAGTTTGAGAACTTTCTTTACTCTTTAGTAAGTTTAAAATTACTCGCTTTGAAGCTTAAAGCTGAATAAGATAAGATAAAGGTGACTTTCTTATCTTACTGAAGATGGGGAAACCACAAGGCCAGTTATGTTAAGGGGAAGAAGGAAAAGTATGAGGGAAAAGTAAACCTTTAGTTAGTTCTCCAAATGCTTCATATGTGGTGGAGAGCACAAGAAATGGTGATACGATTGTGCTTAGCTTCATTTGGTGAGGTGGAGAAATGTAATGATGTGGCATCCACGTCAAATTCTGTTGAAGACATGCAACACGTGGAAGCTCAAGCTCGAGGTTGAGGATTATGCAACAACTTGACGTGAAGAAACGTGGAGTTTCACGTGGAATACTAGATGTTTATTAGAAGAAGAGTTCTTAGAATTTTAGAAGTTAGTTCTAGATTTAATAAGTTACTTCTTAGCTATTTAGTAGTTTCCTTTTCGTTATCAGTTTCCTTTTCATTATCAAACTCTTTGTAATGGTATTATAAATATGGAGGAAGAGATCAATAAAATGTAGAGAAGAATTATTTTGGTTACTTATTTTATCGTTATTGAAAGGTAGCTCGTGCTAGAAAGTAGACAGAAAGGTAGCTCGTGCTGGCTGTGGTAGGGTCAACCTTGATCCTGCTATCAAATGGACTCCCGAAGTTTTAGGCTATCATTGAGGTGAATGTTGAGGAGGCTGAGGACCGAGGAGGACAGTGAGGTAAACAGAGGCCATCTCTGTGTTTTAGCTGATAGGATATTAAACACAACTAACTGGCTAGCAAAGGATAATCCTTGAAGAAGGTCTCTATGTGTGGATGTACTCATTATTGGGAAGAATATGTGAGCTATGGTTGAGACAAGGAAGATCATGATCTCAAAGGTGAAAGATGACAGACTAACATTTAAATAGCGAAGAACTTTACCAAATTTAAGGTCACAAACACAGAGATGGCATCTGTTTACAAAGTAGGAAGGACGCTCGAGTGTTATTGGGTGGACCTCCGTAAGGAATTTTATGGTGGTGTTATTAAATGACTATGTAATGACCTTGGTTTTTGAATTCCTTTAGGATGCTATGGCCGCTTGGCCCGCTCTTATACCTATTGCTTGTGTCCTTGTGTGCTTTTGATAGGCACATCTGTTGAGTTTGTTCTCTTCCTGGTGCATAATGAAATAAGAAATAATATACAATCTTGGAATTGGAGTCATTTGAAGTGAAGAAAACTTGAGAGTAACTGTCATGCACCCTACTTTTTTAAATCAGCTGCAGCTCGTTTAGCCAATATTTGTTGAAATTTTTTGTATTGATAATAGCATCTTTCAGCTTAGATTTGTTTTGACTTTTGACATGATTCTGAAAGATTCACCTTTTAATCTTTTCCAACTCTAATATTAAAGAACATTGTTCATCTGACTTTTCAGGAGTTCTATGCCGATTTCTGTGCCATAGATCCTTACCATTTCACTTTGAATTTTCCATTGAATCACATTTATATGCTCCCAGCAGTTGTGGATCCCTCAAGTTTGCAAAACTTTTGTGATCGAGTCATTGATGGTATTGCAGCAGTCTTCTTAGCGTTAAAACGGCGACCTGTTATACGGTATCAACGGACCTCTGATATTGCAAAAAGGATCGCACAGGAGGCTGCGGTGAGCATTTTACTCTTTTTATTGGTATACTCCCAAAGAGGAAGGTTTATATTAAACTAGATATAAAATGCTTACTCGTTATTGTTTCATTGATGATGATTAGCAAATCATGTTTCTGAGGCTAAGACTCTGTAAATTTGTAAATTTTTCTTGGAACTGACTTGTTTCTTGTTTTTTGGTTTTTTGATAAACAGAAGCTCATGTACGAGCGAGAAAGTGGACTTTTTGATTTCAGACGAACAGAAATTTCTCCTTTATTGCTAGTTGTTGATAGGAGGGACGACCCTGTTACTCCATTACTGAATCAATGGACATATCAGGTAGAAGGACCTCCCCAGTTTCTTCACTGTCACTTTAGGTTCTCTGAATAAATTAAAGTAATCCTTTTCATTTCTATTCTTAGGCAATGGTCCATGAGTTGATTGGTATTCAAGATAATAAAGTGGACTTCAGAAATATTGGCAAAGCCCCAAAAGATCAGCAGGTTGAGTTTTACTTATTGCATCTTTATTTTTTACTTTAAGATAATTTTTTTGGTGATGAGTCATTATTCTAGTTCCTGCTTATAGGAGGTTGTACTGTCATCAGAACAAGATGCCTTTTTTAAAGCTAACATGTATGAGAATTTTGGAGATCTTGGAATGAACATCAAGCGAATGGTGGATGATTTTCAGCAGATTGCAAAGAGTAACCAGAATATCCAAACGATAGGTAAACATAATGCAAACAGTTGCGACTATTTTTCCAGTACTTTCAGCGTATGCCTCTTAGTAGGGAGAGCTCACATTTCATGTAAAATTGATTCGATATTTTCAGAAGATATGGCCAAATTTGTTGACAACTACCCCGAGTACAGGAAGAAGCATGGAAATGTCTCAAAGCATGTGACAATGGTTACAGAATTGAGCAAGATCGTTGAGGAGAGGAAGCTCATGTTAGTTTCGCAAACGGAGCAAGAGTTAGCTTGCAATGGGGGACAGGTTGCAGCATTTGAGGTAATTGATTGGTTTCTATAGTTATAAATTAATCTATAACAGCTAGTTTTATTGAATGCATTAGCAACAATTGGTTACTTTTTTGGAAAAAAAAATTTATGCTATGATACTAATTTGAATTCCAATTTCAGAAGGATTAGTGGAGATTATATTTTATGAAACCATTATGCTTGTGTATCTCTATACTGGTGTCTCCTAAATGACACTATGATATCCACATTTTAACTTTTTAAACCCTTCATCATTGGCAATAGAGCTGTAGAACTTGGTTCTTGATGGAGAAAGCTGGGGCTAAAAGTAACATGGATATAACCTTTTTCTATACATACTTTCACAGGCCGTCATGAATCTTTTAAACAATGAAAGCGTCTCCGATGTCGACCGCTTGCGTCTAGTAATGTTGTATGCTTTGCGTTATGAGAAGGAGAGTCCAGTTCAACTGATGCAGCTCTGCAACAAACTGGCGTCACGATCTGCGAAGTATAAATCTGGTGTAAAGTAGCTAAACCAACATCCTTCTTCTGTGTGTATAGCTCTGTTGTACTTGTGCTGTTTGTAATACAATTTTGTATTTTAAGCGGCAATTCCACTTAAAATTACAGTGCTTATTTTTCAGTTATATATTTGTGGCCTCGCAACCTATTACAGATATCTCCAATATCTTAAGAGATCTTTTATTATTATTATTTTTGAAATATTTTGAAAAGGTGAAAACTTCAACAATTTTAAAAAGTTGCTTGCTTTCAAATTCTTCCTCACCAACACCAGTCTACTTTGAGCTATAACATGCTTTAGACACTAAAAAGTCATCCAAGTATTGATGGCGCTTGCTGTTTTGTTGCTCTTGGTCTTGCCAGAATCTAACAGTGTTTATATTTTGTTCATCACGGATCAACAGCTTGTCCAATTCCTCATAAAGCAAGCAGGTGTTGATAAAAGAACTGGTGATTTGTACGGAAACAGAGATCTCCTAAACATTGCTCGTAACATGGCACGCGGGATTAAGGTTTGTTCATACAAATGATAATGTATTGCCCGGCCCCACCCTCCACCCAGTTTATTTTGCCTTGACCATCGGTCTCCCATTTTTTTACAGGGGGTTGAGAATGTGTACACCCAGCACCAGCCTCTTCTGTTCCAAACCATGGAAAGCATCACGAAGGGGCGGCTTAGAGATGTGGACTACCCATTTATTGGAAATCACTTCCAGCAGGGCAGGTTTGTTATAATCAACCATTTCATTAGCAACAATACAACAATTACCTTAGCTGCAGTGTTTAGTTTGTTCCATAGAGCTTAGTTTTGCTTCATACGTTACTGCACTTGAGTTCTGATTCAAGGCATTCATGGTAGTCAAACTTTTCTAGCTTGGGAAGTTTAATAAACTATGCTTTGGAAAGGAAAATAACTGGGCTGTTATGCATGTTGACCCCAAAAGGCTACTTGGTGTCAGTCACCATCAAGCTGATGCTAGTGAGGATTTAGAACAGTAGAACTAAAAAATAAGAAATAAAAAAATAATGAAATGGAACAAATTTTGGCCCCATTTCATCATGCAATGAATTTTCTCAAAGTTTGTTCGAGTTCTATTTATTATGATGTTTCATTGACAGCTTTAACAGTTTCATGGATTTGTGGGTATATAACATATAGTTTCCATAAGGTTGGTTTTATTTAGCAATATACTATTGGTAATAATCGTACTTCCGTTTTTATGATTCCATACATCAAATTATATATTTCATCCTCAAGCAGACCTCAGGACGTAGTGATCTTCATCGTGGGTGGCACAACATACGAGGAGGCACGTGCTCTGGCTCTACAGAATGCTACTAATTCTGGAACACGCTTTATACTTGGCGGTTCTGTAGTTCTCAATTCTAAGAGGTACGTTGCTAGTTGTTCTTAGTATTATCACATGTAGTAATACTTGAATCTGCATATGATGGAGACCAGATAACCACTGATCATGCTACCAGGGCCATCAAAATGGAACCCAACCTTCTAGCTGAAATACATGATTTCACTCTGGTGATCACCTTTCCACAAATTCACTTTGGTGAATCCAATCTGAGCCTGTTTAGGTACGCATATGCTGGAGACCAGATAACCACTGATCATGCTACCAGTGCCGTCAACATGGAACCCAAGCTTCTAGCTGAAATACATGATTTCACTATGGTGATCACCTTTTCCATAAATTCACTCAGGTGAATCCAATCTGAACCTGTTTAGGTACAGATGATATGGTGAACACCCACAAAATATTGGACTGTCAGACTTTAAGCATCATTGTCATGTGGTGCAACTGTTCCTAGGCAATCTTAGGTTGACCGATCAAAAAAGAATCTTAGGTAGGACCAATCAGATGATATGGTGAACACCCACCATTACTCTCTCTCTCTCTCTCTCTCTCAAATTGAGTTAACGGAATCAACAAGTGAACCGAGTTGCCCGACTTGCCTTGAATCTTTGGGTGGGACAATAAACAGCAGATCTTATTCCACCATTACTTTGGTGAATCCCATCTGAGCCTGTTTAGGTACAGATGATACGCTGGAGACCAGATAACCACTGATCATTCTACCAGTGCGATCAACATGGAACCCAAGCTTCTAGCTGAAATACATGATTTCACTCTGGTGATCACCTTTTCCATATATTCACTCTGGTGAATCCAATCTGAACCTGTTTAGGTAAATATGGTGAACACCCACAAAATATTGGACTGTCAGACTCGCATCATCGTCATGTGGCGCAACTGTTCCTAGGCAATCTTAGGTAGGACCAATCAGATGATATGATGAACACCCACCATTACTCTCTCTCTCTCTCTCTCTCTCTCTCTCTCTCTCTCTCTCTCTCTCTCTCTCTCAAATCAATGGAGTCAACAAGTGAACCCAGTTGCCTGACTTGCCTTGAATCTTTGGCTGAGTCAATAATGGCGGATCTTATTCCACTAGATTTGCAGAGGTTGTTTCTGTGTTTTGGTTCTGAGTTGAGCCGTATTTGTCAACTGATTGGATGATTGTAAGAGTATATTTTCATATTCATACCTCAAGCATGACACATTCTTGTCTAAATTCTGTACTGATTGGGAATGCAGGTTCCTAAAGGACTTGGAAGAAGCTCAAAGGATAGTGAAGTCCAGCGCTAATGCGGTTTGAGCCAGAAGTGTATCTCTGTTCAGGCTAAATTTTTGTCCTTTTTACTGGGCCTTTTCATCTCGGTTTCAGCGTGGTTTACCGTTTAACTGAGAGTTACCAGGATGTGGACTGTCATCAGAAGCAAGTAGATAGATAATACGGCAGTTCATTCGACTCGTATTTAGAAGTAGTCGACGGTTTTGATGGGTGTTTCAAAACCGTTATAGATAGTAGCAGCTGCTACCTTTGTCATGGTAGCTGCCCAATTGTTGTTGTAAATAGTGGTTCTGATGATTGAGGTGTGATGTGCTATTCTCCTTGTTGCTTGGTCGTTATCCAATTCTTCATCTCTAGTGTTCTCATGGATTTGTGTTGTGCTGGGCCTTCTCAGGTTGGGCTTCCTTTAGTCTGGTCTTAGGCTTGCGCTTGGGCCTGGTTTGATCGTGTGGTGTGCGGATTGGGTTTGATTTGGGCCTAAAGAAACTACCTTTGTATAGATACAGAATTAAGATAATTGAAAAAAAAGAAATCAAAATATTAATTTCACATTAAATACAAACTTAAGCCACAGATAAATTTTTTCTTAAGAAGATAAAAGGCGTTTCAAATTTTACATGATCATTGATCATTAGATCCACACTTGCAACTCTAAAGTGTATTGAGGAAATGTCCCACCAATTCTTCAGAGTTTAGACATTAACCAAACCTTGACTTACAAGAAACTATGAACAATAGTTGGTAATGGTGAATAGAGTAGGTGAGTTTCTCTTCTCTTTTCTCTGCAGTCTCCACTTTCCACCAGTTTATAACATGGTTTCGAAGAGTATATCACTATAATCATCTAAGGTTTAACCATTTTTCTAATGAACTTGATTCAACATTACGTCTGTACCTAACCTTTTTTTTATGGGTGTTTTTTCTAGGCACCAGCGACTGGAGGATCTCATTCGAAATTTCTTCTGGAGCAAAATCCTCCTGGTCATCTCTGGATTCTTCATCATCGTCTTTCTCAAGATCGAGTCCAAAAACCATTTCCTCAAAAACATTTTCATTCATAAACGTTTTTGGGCTTTTTGATTTTTCAATTTTTTTGTGATTTTTCAAGATTTTTGAATTTTTTTGGTTTTTTGAAAATAGAGGTACTTCTAAAGAAAACACATAGCTGTCGGGGCCCATGAATCTCCCTCCTCAGACGAGGGCGCCTGTAGTGGCCAAATTCCGCTGACAGGCCCAATGGTCCATTAACCGAAAGGATTGTATTTTTACCAGGCCCAGGAGCCCATCAGCCCAAGATCAATCTCTATGGTCCACACGCCAAGGGCAGATAAGGATTGACTAGTTCAAACTGGGAGTTCAGTCCACGCATGACTCCCTAGCCGTCATCATATCTTCTTCAAGATTTTGACTAGTTCAAGTAAGGAGCTCAGTCTTCACGAGACTCTTTATCACGAGAATATCTCCCTAAGATGGGGGAAATTATCCCGAAGTTCAAGGCAACTGAATTGGATTCCCTTCCTATAAAGGAGAAGGGGAACAGAGGGATAGGGGGACGATCTCCGATTCTCTAAAAAAAAACTCTCTGCAACTCGAGATCACCCACGATCCTTCGCACAGTAAATCTCCCCGAGAGAGACTAGAGAGATCACATCATCAAGTTAAAGACTCGACGACTAAGATCTCGTCTTCTATCACACTCGGCCACGATCTACCAGAATAGGTGATACAGATCCGTTCTTCTCCTTTAATTTTCTGTTTAACTTATTTCCTCAAACTAAGCTGACTTGACCGTCGGAGACTCTTAGGCCGGCACCACCCCGGCGCCTAGGAATCTTCACGTGCGATTTGCATTTTTTCCTGTGCAGGTTGTCGGTGCCCTGATCTAAAATCAATTGTGGAATTCGCGGTCTACAATTTGGCGCCCACCGTGGGGCCTCGACAATCATAATCCGGGGAAGAGATCTAACAGCACGAATCAATCGACAAAACTCACAGTCCATTTATGGCTGGACAGTTGGAAGAAGGTGAAGTTGATGTCAACGCGCAACCTGACACTCACATGACTCAACCAGCAGATCCTACCATCACGAGGTTGCTTGTCCTTGAAGCAGAAAATGCGGCCATGAGAGAAGAAAACCAAGCGCTACGTGAAAGATTAGGCTCACCATCGGCTCTAACCACTCCACAATCAAGGCAGTCCCAGGTCCGATTCAGAGAACCAGTTAATCCAATGCAACCGTTAGATCGAACTCACGTTGGACCATCCATTCAACGGCAAGAGCAACCCACAACCGATGGTGAAACTCAGACGACAGACGCAGGTCCGCGGCAGGCGGTTATGGCAGAAACGCTCACAAGAACAAGAAGCACCATTGTTGATCCCGGTCAACGGTCGACACCAAACGATCAGCCGAACCCCATTGTAGGGAGTGGCGAGGCAGTTTTCAGTCGACATCTGCAGTCGACCTCGCTCCAACCGACTGGGATAGATCATGACCAATGGGTCGGTACTCACACGTCGATTGGAGGAGGACATGACCGCGACATCGCCTTGAGGCTAACCCAGATGGAAGCCCTCATCAGTAGAATTCCAGGTGTCCCTGCTCCAATAAAAAAAAGCCTGCCGAGCAGCTACGCCGACTCACCTTTCGTTGATGAGATCGCACTAATCGAAATGCCCAGGAAGTTCAGTCTACCGAACATGAAACTCTACGACGGAACAACGGATCCAGATGATCATATTGCCCAGTACAAACAGCGAATGTTTACGGCGGCGATTCCAAGAGACCTTCGCGAAGTGTGCATATGTAAGGGGTTCGATCTAGCCTGATAGGCCCAGCCCTGCAATGGTATATAAATCTATCTAATAATTCTATTTCTTCTTTTGCTCAACTCACGGATGTTTTTGTCGAGCATTTCACTAGCAGCAGGAAACTGGAGAAACATTCAGACGATCTTTACCGTGTTAAGCAGAAAAGGGGGGAAAGACTCCGAGATTACGTCGGGCTATTCAACAGAGAGAAAGTTTCCATACCTTCTTGCAATATTGACACTGCCATCACAGCCTTCAGAAAAGGCCTGCTCACAGACTCCGACCTATACAAGGAGTTAACTAAGTACCCATGCAGAACGATGGAAGATGTGCTGGCCAAGGCATGGGCCCAGATAAAGTGGGAAGAAGACGAAGCAAACAGGCCTTACGGTAGGACGGGTGACGACAGTAGAAACAGCAGAAAAGACGACAAAACGGATCGCAGGAATAATAGTTATCGCTTCGAACCATATTCTGATGATAGGAGACGAAGAACAGAAATAAGAGAGTATGGTCGACCATCCGGAAGACAGCAAGACCGCGGAAACAGACAACCGACCCCGCCCTACAACTTGACTATAGAGCCAGAACATGTTGTTGTGGTATTGAAAGGGATGGGAAATTCAGTTAGATGGCCAGAAAAGTACAAATTTGCAAACGACAAGAGAGATACTAGCAAGTGGTGCGAGTTCCATGGGGACCATGGCCATAACACAACCGACTGTATCGCCTTGAGGCTGGAAGTTGCAGAGCTCCTAAAAAGGGGCCACCTCAGAGACTTTCTGTCCGACAAAGCTCGAGCTACAACTGCGGCCAGAGACGAAAGCCAAGCTGAGAAGAGAAATGGATCGCCTCCTGAGCCTCCACAGCCAAGGAAGACCATCAATGTGATCACCGGAGGATCTGAGGTTAGTGGAGTCACTTATTCAGCCGCTAAGCGACATGCCAGAGGGGCAGTCCGCCCGGAAGCTCATGTCAGACAACTAACTCTGCTTGCATGTGACCAAACTTTGAGCTTTGTAGACTCCGAAGCAGCCGAGCTAATCAATCCTCATCACGACGCACTGGTGATCTCTATCCTTATAGCTAATTGTCTTATCAAAAGAGTTCTCGTGGATAACGGGAGCTCCGCTAATGTTTTGTTTCTGAGTGCTCTTAGGGAAATGGGGATCGACGAGTCTCAGACCGTTAAACGAACAACGGTCCTCATTGGCTTCAGTGGAGAGCAGAAGCACACCATTGGGGAGATCACACTCCCAGTCTACGCTGAAGGGGTCAACTTGAACGTAAAGTTCTTGGTGGTCGACAGTCCTTCAGCCTACAATGTTATCCTCGGACGTCCCTGGATGCACGAGTTGCGCGCCGTCCCTTCAACCTATCATCAAGTAATCCGCTTCCCGACTCAGTGGGGTATAAGAGAGATTAAAGGAATTCAGCAAATGTCAAGGGAGTGTTATTCCAGTAGCTTCAAAGGAAAGCCGGCAATAGCATAGCAACTACAACAGCAGTCGACAGTCGACTGCAAGACCGAACCTCAGGAGGAGGAGCTCGACGAGGTGCAGATTCATCCAGACAGTGAAGATCGCACGGTGAGGATTGGGAGTAGGCTGGATCCAGTAATCCGGTCACAATTAATTGACTTCCTGAAACAGAACTACGACTGCTTCGCCTGGTCCCATGCTGACATGACAGGAATCGACCGAAGCGTTATTACACACCAATTACACGTTGATCCATCCTACACACCCGTCAAACAAAAGAGAAGAAAATTTGCGCCAGAGCGCAACCGCATCATCAATGAAGAGATCCAGAAGTTGGTCGATATTGGCTCAGTCAGAGAAGTCAAGTATCCAGATTGGCTAGCCAATGTCGTCGTCGTCAAGAAGAAAAATGGAAAGTGGAGAGTCTGTATCGACTTTACAGACCTAAACAAGGCATGCCCGAAGGATTCCTTTCCCCTTCCGCACATTGATATGATGGTCGATGCAACTGCAGGGCACGAGTTGCTCAGTTTTATGGACGCATACTCAGGCTACAACCAGATCCTAATGCACGCGGACGACCAAGAAAAGACTGCGTTCGTGACTGAAAGAGGGACTTTTTGTTATAAAGTCATGCCATTTGGATTGAAGAATGCGGGAGCAACCTACCAGAGACTCGTTAACAGAATGTTTTCCAGTATGTTAGGAACGACAATGGAGGTCTACATCGACGACATGCTCGTCAAATCAAACGTGGCAGACCAACACCTTGACCACCTACACCAGGCTTTCGAGGTACTTAGAAAATACAATATGAAACTTAACCCTTCTAAATGCTCTTTTGGTGTTTCTTCAGGGAAATTCCTTGGATATCTGGTCACGCAAAGAGGAATCGAAGCACATCCAGAGCAGATCCGGTCCATCAGAGGTATTCAGTCACCTAGGAACGTCAAGGAAGTCCAGAGGCTGACCGGAAGAATAGCTGCCCTCAGTAGGTTCATATCGAAGGTTTCAGAGAAGTGCCAACCGTTCTTCTCCACTTTACGCAAGTCGAAGAATTTCAAATGGACCCAGCAATGCGAGGAGGCACTGCAGCAGTTGAAGCAGTACCTATCTTCACCTCCACTCCTCTCAAAACCAAAGGAGGGAGAAACACTTTATTTATATTTGGCCGTATCGGATTCAGCAGTCAGCGCAGTACTAGTGAGGGAAGAAGACAAGAGACAGTTCCCGGTCTACTACGTCAGCAAAAGTCTACTCGACGCAGAGACACGGTATAGTCAGCTTGAGAAGTTAGCGCTGGCACTGGTGACAGCAGTAAGAAAACTATGACCTTACTTTCAAAGTCATAGCATCACAGTCCTCACAACTTACCCCTTACGGAGCATACTCCATAAGCCAGAGCTATCGGGTCGACTAACAAAATGGGCGGTCGAGCTCAGCAAACACGACATCAGTTACCAACCTCACAATGCGGTCAAGTCGCAGGCCCTGGCCGATTTCATTGTAGATTTCACGCCAAACATCCTGAAGCAAGCAGAGAAAGAACTGTTATGCCTACAGCCATATGGCACTGGAGAGTGGAAACTTTCAGTCGACGGGTCGAGCAACGCAAAAGGTTGTGGACTAGGAATAATGCTCATTTCACCAGAAGGTAACGTCATTCAACGGACTATCCGGTGTGGGTTCAAAGCAACAAACAACGAAGCGGAATACGAGGCACTCATCGGTGGTTTAGGTCTCGCAAAGGATATAGGAGTTCGGCATATAACAATCCGCTCAGACTCTCAACCAGTAGTCAATCAGCTGCAAGGAACCTATCAAGCTAAGTATACTAAGATGGCGGCCTACCTTACCCAGGTAAAAGAATTGCTTTCGGTGTTTAATAAATTTACAGTTGTGTAGGTGCCGCGATTGGAGAACAGCTATGCTGATGCTTTAGCAAATTTGGGATCGGCGATCCCATCGGCAGAACCCGTCAACATTCCAGTCACTTACCTGCGGTGGCCCTCTGTGAGGAAGTTTGCAAACGAAGAGATCAAAGCCGTAACTCTTGGCCCCAGCTGGATGACACCTATTATAGCGTACATCTTAAAAGGGGAGCTACCCGTCGACCGAAACGAAGCACGTCGACTAAGAGCCAGAGCAGCAAGGTTCATCGTTCATGAGAACAGACTCTACAGGCGGTCATTCTCTGGACCTCTTTTGAGATGTGTCACGCCCGAAGAGGCACAATACGTGCTTACCGAGCTTCACGAAGGAGAATGCGGAAATCATTCGGGAGCTAGAAGCCTGACCAGCAGGGCGCTCACTTCAGGATACTACTGGCCGACCATGAGGCTCGATTCTGTCGAGTACGTTAAGAAGTGTGATAAGTGTCAGAGGTATGCCCAAGTGTCACATCAACCACCAGAAACGTTGAATCCGATCATCTCACCATGGCCTTTTATGAAGTGGGGAATGGATATCGTTGGAACTCTACCCAAGGCGTCAGGGTCCAGGGTATATATATTGGCTGTTACAGACTACTTCACGAAGTGGGTTGAAGCCGAAGCCTACGCACAAGTCAAAGACAGATAAGTGAAGAACTTCATCTGGAGGAATGTCATATGTCGATTCGGAGTCCCAAGGGAGATCATTACCGATAACGGGTCCCAGTTTATCAGCAATGACTTCAAAAACTTCTGTGACACTTGGAGGATCAAGCTAAGCTTCTCGACCCTGAGGTATCCACAGTCGAACGGACAGGCCGAGTTGACCAACAAGACTGTAATCAACACCTTGAAGAAAAGGCTCGAACAAGCCAAGGGAAGCTGGGCAGACGAGCTGCCAGGAGTACTATAGTCATACCGAACAACTGCAAGGACCTTAACAGGCGAAACTCCGTTTGCACTCACTTATGGGACAGAAGCACTAATTCCTGTGGAAGTAGGACTCCCTTCTGCGAGATATCAATACACCAATGATGTGGAAAACCAGGTAGCACTTAATGACAGCCTCGAAACAGTCGACGAGTTAAGGGAGCGGGCACTCGACAGAATGACAGCCTACCAGAGAAGGGTCGCCCGGCATTTCAATAAAAACGTCCGAACAAGAGCGTTCAGCGATGGAGATTGGGTCCTACGCAGAGTATTCCAAAATACTAAGGAAAAAGGAGCAGGAAAGTTGGCCCCAGCGTGGGAGGGGCCGTACCAAGTAATAAGAGTGATAGGAAATGGAGCCTACAAGCTGTGTAGGGCGAATGGCGAACCAGTGAAGAACAGTTGGAATGCCACTAACTTGAAGTCATACCACTTCTGAAACTCTTATTTCGTTCTTACCTAGTATAGTATACTAACTTAAGCATCGGAGGGCCGATGGCATCGCCGTCGACTACCCTGATCTGTCTCAATGCAGATTTTCGAGGTGTACGTAGGGTAACAGCGTCTGCAGGCAACAGAGGTCATAACCTTGAAAACACGGTATTGCCTTCGAACTCCGACTCTTTACTTTCTTTTTGTTAAGTACCTCACTAATTTAAGCATCGGAGGGCCGATGGCAATGCCATCGGCCACCCTAACCTTGCAATTGCAGACCCATGATTGATTGCATTTGACAAAGAAGGCGGCTTTTGCCGGGCTTCCTGTTGAAGACTAGTAGGAATGTTCTAGGGCTTAAGCGAGATCAAGCTCGACACAACGGTCGAAAATAGAAGAGCAAAGAAGATATTGCGTTCGACATGGAGAAGAATTAAGGATTTCTAGCTATGTAAAACAGGCGATCGATAAAACATTCAGTCGACTAAATGCACCATGTACAGTTACATTCTTAATCGACAAAATCTGCAGTCGACAATATGTACTATGTATAATCGTATTTCTAAGATAATTTGTAAGATTCAGTTATCGTAACTGTGTAAAAGCAAAGCATTTAACAGAAGTGGTCATGGTCGACAAGGAGAGACCTCCAGTGCATAAGTAGATGAAGTTAGTCNAGTTAAAGACCAGTACGGATGTTTAAGGCTTAAGCGGGATCAAGCTCGACACACCGATCGAGAACAGAAGAATAAAGAAGACATTGCATTCGACACGGAGAAGAATAAAGGATTTCAAGCTTTGTAAAACAGGCGATCGACAAAATCTGCAGTCGACAAAATGTGCCATGTATAATCGTATTTCTAAGTTAAGCTGTAAGATTCAGTTATCATAACTGTGTAAAAGCAAAGCATTTAACACAAGTGGTCACAGTCGGTAAGAAGAGATAATCCAGTGCATAAGTAGATGAAGTTAGTCGCATTCATTACGTGATTAAACAAGATGGTGGAATGAAAGCAAGAGACAAAACTAAGTGTTCGATTAATATCCAAGTGCCACTAAGTGGCTAACAAAAGTACAGCATTTGTAAAATATATATATATATATAATCTATGCTTCAGGAGCTTCCGGGTCCTCAGTCGAAGGCTCGGCGTCATCCGCAATTGGCTCGAGGCCCTGAGTGGCGGGCTCAAGGTCGGAGTCCCGGTCACCCTCTCCACCAGAACACATCTCCTCATAGAGGGCGATGTCTTCGTCAGGGTTCCAGTCAACACTCTTTCCAGCCTTGAACTCCTTCATGAGTTCAGCCCTTGTCTTCAAAATCGAGTCTAAAGCCACTGTCTCGAGCTGCTCAAAGAGGCTGGAACTCTTCATGCGCTCGGCCTCCAAGTCAGCCCGCAGTTGATTCTTCTCAGCTTCAAGAGAGGCGCGTGCCTTCTCAGACTCGTCTAGAGCGGCAGACTTTTCGGATTCGGCAGACTTCAACCTTTCACATTCGATTCGGAGCGAATGGTTTGTCGACTGCAGAGTCCTGACCTTTCGATCTAGTGCGATGTTGTCCGACTGCATAAAAAGCACACCTTGGAGAGACTACAAGTAAAAATTCCACTGTAAGACTATCAAACTACGAAACAGAAAACAAAAAAAGGGGGGAATAGACGTGACGTACCTTGAAAGCTTCGGCCACCATATAGTCGGCTGGCCCGGTCGAGCCAAGTTCCCTTAGCCTCGCCTCATCCGCTGGGAATAAGAGCTTTCCAACGGATCCCTTGATGGCAGCCGGATCAGAGTATACTGAAACGTGGTTCGGAAACGACATTTTGATGGCCTCATCATCAAGGTCGATGGATTCGACCCTCCGTCTCTTCCCAGTAGCGGGACTCGACCCCATCCCCACCTGGGCTGGCGGAGGGGAAAAGCTCTCTTCACCGACGAACTCAGTGGGGGGTTCGGCTAATTGCTTCGTGGCAGACTTCTTTTTCTTCTGCAGTCTTGAGCGCACTCGGGCTGCAGCTTCTTCGGCGGATGGTATTTGAAATGTCTTCGTCATCTGGAAGTCTGCAAAGACCCGTTCCCGAGGAGTTAGAGGTCTGATCAGTAAGAACTGGTACCCCAGCAGCTCGAGCGCTCGAATGGTAAGAAGGATAAATAACGTACTAACTGCTCTAGGTAGGGGGATACCTTCTTGATCCTTCAAGGTCTCGGACCACAATCGACTCGACGTAAGACGTTCTTCGGATAGGATATTCCTCCAATCGCGGTCGACTTCAGAGATTTTAAGTATCTGTTGTGTTCGTTTGGTAACAACAGAATTGTGCACTGGAGTTTGGTTGAATTTTCATCCTACATAGAGAAACAACAAATAAGATTTCAGTCGGTAGGGAATAAAGACAGTACCACAAAACATCTTACCTATCACTTTCCATGAGGTGGGAATGTCCGATTTTGGGTTCGACCCAAGGACCAGTTGACCTTTGGCAAAAAAATAACCGTTTTTCCAGTTACGGTCGTTTATCGTCAGGCGACTTATCAGGTGCTCCCGTCCCACTCGGAGCACAAACTGATAGCGGCCCTTCTCCTTGTCATGCTCCTTCAGAAAGTAGGAGTGCATGACTTCTTGGAGACCGACCGCGATGCCGCTCTGTTCGCCCAGGGCCTCCAGACCGAGTAATAGTCTCCAGCCATTCGGCATTAATTGGCTCGGGGCAATCTCAAAGAAACCAAGTATTTCTTGCACCAATTTTGGGATCGGCAGTCGCAATCCCTGAACAAAGGATACCTCGTATAGAAACGTCCACCCCGGTACATCCCAATCGATTCGCTCGTGCCCTTTGGGAATCCGTAGTTGAACCGATTCTGGGATGCGATAAGTGAGACGCAGTCGAGTCAAATCAGATGACTCGAGCTTTGACTTCGGATTTTGGGGCAAAATATCTTGGGGTCGACTGCGCCCGTCGATATCAGTTTCCATTTCATCATTTCCACCATCCTCCTTGCAGTCTACCGTTGCCTCCATGGCGTCAAAGTCAGGGTGGCCGGCCCGTAGAGCAGCACCCGATTCGACCCGGTCGACCACTCTGGTCGACTGCATTAGGGTTTCCTTGAAAAACTCTAGAGTCGACTCAGCAATAGTCACATCACCGGCCCTGGCTTCCGGAGGCACAGAGTTTGCATTCGACATATTTAGTCGACTGCTGCTGGCCGAACTCGATTCGGAGTCGACAATCATGATATCCAGAATTCTTTTGGAAGGAAGACAGGGGGAAAAGAGAACGGCGGTCCTGAGTTCTCTATACCAGAAAGTTTTTTTACAAATCTATGGATTCAGGGAACGAAAAAACAACAGAAAGGAGGTACGATCCAAGAAACCAAAGGCCAGGACGAAACTAGCTAAGGGAATGAAAGAATATCCAGAAAAACGCACAAGCAGAAGAAGAGAAGGAAGAAAAGGAAATGAGGCAGAGATAGACGACTTTCTGGGTTTTTAGCTATAAAAAACCCAGAAAGTTGCTTAAAACCACAGAAGAATATCAAGGGAAAGAAAAAAGAGGGAAGAAAACAAGAAAGATGAAGAAATAAACTCACCAGAAAAAGCTCGTCGGAGCAAAAGAGGTCTTGAAAGCTGGAAAAAGAAGAAAACGCCGCTGAAATTTCTCTCGTTTTCTCTTCTCTGTGAAAATGCTAGGTAAGGAAGAAGAAAAGAGCACTTTCCTATTTCAAAGCACGACTTTAAAAGTGGGGGACACGTGTCAAGATTTCACTGGGCGGGTTTTACGAAAAGCCGCCCTCACAGTCTGACAGCGAGCCGTTTCGCGTGCCGCGTCCATAAGGCGAACAAGAGGGTGCCACGTAGTAAAATACTGAACGGTCATCATCCTTCTAGACCTTTCATCTTCAGACTAGGTCGAACCTAAAGTTGAGGCCGAGTGGGATTACGACAGGGCAATGGTTACATTGACCCCAGCAAGGTCTCAATCTATCTCAAAGGTCGATTGCGTCTAGGTACCATGTGCCCAGGCATGCAGTCGACATCATTTGTCGACCGCGCCCGGGTACCATGCGCCCAAGCTTATGGTCGACATCAATGGTCGACTGCGTCCATGCGCCGTGCATCCGTGTCGACTGGCGATAGGTCCCGAGTGCCAAGCAATTCTATGGACCCCCTAGTCGACATATTAATGTATCGAGACCGACTCTCGCGTTCGGTTATTTCAGTCGACCACATAGTCGATTACTTCAACCCCTATGTCGACTTCGTGGGTCGACTGCTCCGAACCTCGGAACGAAGGGGCTTTCACTCAACCACAATGGTCGACTACCTCTGAACAAAGAGCCAACATGAACCTCATTGGTCGATCATTACTCTCTAACTCAGGAACCCTTGACTTAGAGAGTGGGGGACAAACTGTAGTGGCCAAATTCCGCTGACAGGCCCAATGGTCCATTAACCGAAAGGATTGTATTTTTACCAGGCCCAGGAGCCCATCAGCCCAAGATCAATCTCCATGGTCCACACGCCAAGGGCAGATAAGGATTGACTAGTTCAAACTGGGAGTTCAGTCCACGCATGACTCCCTAGCCGTCATCATATCTTCTTCAAGATTTTGACTAGTTCAACTAAGGAGCTTAGTCTTCACGAGACTCTTTATCACGAGAATATCTCCCTAAGATGGGGGAAATTATCCCGAAGTTCAAGGCAACTGAATTGGATTCCCTTCCTATAAAGGAGAAGGGGAACAGAGGGATAGGGGGACGATCTCCGATTCTCTAAAAAAAAACTCTCTGCAACTCGAGATCACCCACGATCCTTCGCACAGTAAATCTCCCCGAGAGAGACTAGAGAGATCACATCATCAAGTTAAAGACTCGACGACTAAGATCTCGTCTTCTATCACACTCGGCCACGATCTACCAGAATAGGTGATACAGATCCGTTCTTCTCCTTTAATTTTCTGTTTAACTTATTTCCTCAAACTAAGCTGACTTGACCGTCGGAGACTCTTAGGCCGGCACCACCCCGGCGCCTAGGAATCTTCACGTGCGATTTGCATTTCTTCCTGTGCAGGTTGTCGGTGCCCTTATCTAAAATCAATTGTGGAATTCGCGGTCTACAGCGCCCCATCTTCCTGATCATCTAGGTTATTTTTTTTTGGGTGCTGGAAGATGCTTCTCCAGCTCCTGATCCTGCATCATGGTTAGCTCTAATAGAAATATCATGAATTGAACGTACAAGAAGATAAGGTTTAAAGGAGGATTCTTTATGAATCATGCAAACTTGTTGCGCACCTGCGAGGCTTTGCTCTTTTACCTTTGCATTTGCATGTACTCGTCCCATGTTTCTTTTGCTGGGGGCAAGTGCCAAACAGTAGGCTATGTCAGTCATGCGCTTCTTTCCCTTGGTTGCCTTGACGAACCTCTTCTTTTGGTATTTTTTAGCTGACTTAGTTGTAGAGAGATTGGCACTACCGGACAAAGAGCAAACAAGCAGGTGAGGATAAACCATTGGCTCTTTATGGATCATGAAAATATAGTCGTCTCCCACTAATTGCTTCTCTACTTCAGCTTCTACATCAGTCTCTTGCTCTAGAATCTCTGCAGGATCAGTACTCTCGAACAGGTTGCTTACTCCTTCGAGAAGGGTCTCGTCCATCGGCTCATCTTGGCGGGCTGGAGCTGGTTTGTCTTTCAGGATGAACGTAGCCTTCTGAAATCTTGTAGAAGCAATGTTATCTTCACCCTTACGGATGAACCACTCATGATATTTTGGTTGCTTTGCCCAGTCGATATCAGGTGTGACATATCGGTCCCCTTTGCTTTCGATTTGGGCTCTCCTGCTCTTCTCGGCGTTAGACCTTGTTATCTCCACTTCTGTCGGTCGGTGCCCTAATCCGAAGGTTCCTACCTGCGCCTTCTTCTTGATACTCAGAGGTTCAGTCCTTCTATGCATATTCTTTCCTAACCCCATCCCCGGGAAAAATCTTTGAGTCCTCATGAGATACGCTACTCTTCTATTTCCATGATCAAACCTGCTCGGAATTTTCTCTCGCATTGGTGGTCTCCTTATAAGTAGGTTGACCTCCTCTTCAGCAAAGTTGCACAACTGCTTTTTAGCCTCGATTGTTGGGACAATATTCTTGCC
This sequence comes from Macleaya cordata, assembly GCA_002174775.1. NCBI lineage: Eukaryota > Viridiplantae > Streptophyta > Magnoliopsida > Ranunculales > Papaveraceae > Macleaya > Macleaya cordata. Next base: position 80,115 of record MVGT01002326.1, on the reverse strand, counting down.
ATTTCGATTCGTGATCTCTTCAGTCTCATCACTATCCCCGAAGATGACCATCATCCGATCCTTGAACAGAAACTTGACTTTCTGGTGCAGAGTTGATGATACTGCTTTATGCTGGTGCAACCAGGGTCGCCCTAGTAACATGTTGAAATTTGCATCAATATCCATCATTAAGAAATGTACCTCTGTATGCACCCATCCTGTTAGTATCGAGGTAGTGAATTTCCCCATGACAGATTTTCGACCGTACTCAAATCCTTTTGCCGTCCTTATAGTCCCGTCATTAAAGGCCATATCTGAACCAGTTAAGCCCATAAGTTTTGCCATCTGCAAGGTACATATATTTACCCCTGAACCGTTGTCGATGAGAACTCGCGGTACCACCAAGTGGTTCCAGCCTACAGTGATGTTCAAGGCTCGATTGTGTCTTGCCCCTTCTTCTGGGAGGTATTCATCAGAAAATGATATGGTATGAATGCTGCGGATATGGGCCACCATTGCTACTAATTCATCAGGTGTGATTGCCGTAGAAACTTGTATTGAGTTTAACGCTTCAAGTACTGCATTTCGATGCTTGGTTGATGCCTCGAGTAATCCCCACACCGATACATTCGCTTTTGTTCGCTTCGTCTGCTCAACGACCAATTCATCTTCTTCTTTCTGTTCCCTTGGTCTTTGTTGTGGGACTTGAAATAGAGGAGCTCTGACTGCAGCCGCTGGGTTGTCTGACCTCAAATGTGCTGGTTTGAATGCTTTACCTGCTCGTGTCTGGTGATGTACTTCTTGATAGTCTTCATCAACCTTCAAGGGGTCTTGCCACAAGTGATCATGCGATCTGAGATTGATGCACTTTTGTAAGTCAATGAGAGGTTTGAGTAGATCCTCCATTACTATAGGTAACCTCCTTGGCGGGGGTTTCACTATCGTGAATAATGGATCTTTTTTCTCTTCCTCTGCCCTCATGACTTCACTGGTTTGCCCTTTTTTTGTGGTTTGAGCCATCTCTTTAGTTTGGATCGGCCACTGCTTCTCCAACCGTTTCTTGCCTTTAGCTACTAAATCTTGAAAAGTGATTGGAGCTTGGTGAGATGTTTTAGCTGAGTTATTGCTGACCTTTTCCTAAAATGTAGCTTGGACCGTTGCAACCTCCATGGATTTCTCCTTTTTAACTCGGCTAATTGGATTCTTTGATTTCTTAGTCTCAATGTAGTTTACTATCTGCTGCCCTTCTGAGTGATGAACTGGTAGGGGATTTGTGTGGACATTTAGTTTCGCTGGTATTTTGACTCCAGCCATGGTGATTACTCCCTATTCCAGCAAGTCTTGGATTTTATGACGAAGGGCCGGACAGTTATCTGTCAGATGACCAGGCGATTGGTGGAATTGATAGTGCTCATTCGGGTTATGCAGTATGGTGGTGGATTTGACACTGGCTTTGGCCTTTTAAGAGTCACCAAACCTGCATCTAGCATTTCGGGCAAAAGCGCACTCATGGGATGGGTTAATTTTGAAAACTCCCTGCGTTCTCCCCATTTGGGAGCCCCTTCATTCTGTCGTGTGGCTTGAGCAATATGGTTCCCCTGAGCTTGTTGATTTCCTTATGCCTGCTGGTTACCTTGTGCTGCGATGTGAAACGACCTTTTCCCTTGGGAGACTTATGTTGTGACATGTTGCTTCTTGTGAGAGTTGTGAGAGGAGACATAGTTGACGTGTTCTTTCCCATTCCTCTTTCCCTTAGAGTCAGTTTTGGCTGCAGTCATTGTTGGCATATACCCATTCTTCATTGAGTCTTCTACATTTGTGGCAGCTTCGATGAATTTTTCAATTCTCTTCGGTGTAACCACACTCAAAGCAGCTTGATATTTTGGACTTAAATTTTTTCTGAGAATGGAAATCTGCTCTCCCTCAGAAGGGCGTTCAATCATGCTTCTAACTTTCATTCTCCATTTTGCCACAAAATCGGTGAATGACTCGTCGGGCTGTTGCTGCAGAGCTTCCAATTGCCTTCGGGTAACTCTATTATCTATCCCATATGTGAAGTGCTTTATGAATGCATCCCCTAACTGGACCCATGTTGGGTACTTGGATCGGTCCAATTCGATTATCTATTCTAAAGCATCTCCAACCAGACTCATTTGGAAGAGATGGGCCATCATGTTGTCACTTACGTGTAACGACCTCATGTTTCCTATGTACATGATTATGTGGGCTTTAGCTGATCCGGTCCCATCATACTGCTTCATTTCTGGGTACTTGAATTCGGGTGGGAGTTCTTCATCTGGGCATTGATACCAAGAGTCGATATCATAAGTAGTCCTTCCTTCTAAGCGCTTCAACCTCTGTTGGACATCAACTATTTCTCGCTGGGTAGGAATTGCCTTATCCTTCTGTCTCGCATGCCACTCTTCTCGTAGCTCTTCTTCATCATCAGACAAACATTGTTGAGAAGATGTTTTCTTTACCGGGGGTTTTAGAGGAATGTCAGTAAAGTCATGTACTGGGTAAGTTTTTCTAGGCTCTTGATAGTGCGTACGAGCAGCCTCCTTGGTTCTCATATTTGTAGCCGAGCTTTGTGCTTTTTCGGTGTGACCCAAAGGAGTAGGCGTGTTCTCTTGATGTTGGTTGTTGGAGGCCACTTTCTCAGACACTATCCTCTCGATAGTCGGCTCTAGGTCTGCTTTTAGGATTTTCTCTAAACATACTCTGAGCATTCTTTCCATTTCTGTCATGCTACCACCATCATCTATTTGATCCGGCATGTTTTCACTATGCACACTGGGACTGAATTCTGACCCTGTGCTCGATGAACTCTTAACCCGTTCCAGCCTTCTTGACTGTCTAGCCCAAACTCTTTTTGCGCGTTTTCCCGTGGCTACTGCTCGGGGCCCCTACAGCTTATTTTAAACAAAAGAACTTCGTCAGAATCACAAGAAGGTCCTACGTGAGTCATAACTTTTACAATAAGTTAATTTTTAGACAAAATGATCTAAATAAATAATGGTGAGGAGAACATCACCATCTGGATCCCAATGCTATGGTTAATCAATTGGTCATTTGATTCTTTCTAATTAAACTAATACTATCACAAAACATAAGGTATGTTTAAAGCAGTGTTTTAAAAACCGGACCGGACCTGCCAGTTCAATCGGTGAACTGGTAACCCAGTCAAATTTTCGGTTCAGGTCAACATTGACCCAGTAATTTTCTCAAAAACTGTCTTTTTAAGTGTGAACCGGTCGACCCGACCAGTTAAACCAATGAACCAGGTAACCAGTCGAATTTTAAACCGATTTTTTAAAGTTAAAGTGTTATAATTTTTTATATTTTGCAAAATTGATCTTGTTGGGTTTTGAACCTAGGACCCTAAAGTGATAAACCTCCTACCATTTCAGCTACCATTAGATTGTTGTCACTATGCTAATATAATTACTATATAACTAACTGTTATTTAAGAGTTTTAGCATTTCCCAAAACTGAAACTACTAAGTTTCGAACACTAGGCCCTTAAGTGACTTTAAAAGAGACTTTACCAACCGTGTTGCATGAAACAATGTGTTTTTATTGTCGTTATCGTATTGATAGTTTATACTTAACCCACTGGTCAACCTACTGGTTGAACCAGATTGACCCAACCCACTAGTTTTTCTGGTTAGATTACCGGTCTGGTTTTTAAAACATTGGTTTAAAGGGTTTGGATATTTTCCATATCCAACTTTTTTACATGTTCCATCCATTTACTACACCCACCTCAGGAGTTGCATGGAAGATCTGAGTTTTTTGTGATGATGATTACATATTCCACCCGCCCAACTTCCCATCTACTACACCCATTATGTACGTAAATCAACCCCACAAAATCACATCGCTCTTTTTCAACACCCACTTATTTACGGGTCTAGACCGATTTTTTCTATTAGTCAATGATGATTGACCATGGTCTGATGAATATCGGACGTCAAATATGAGAAGGGATCAAATCACTAGTCTCATTTACCCATGGATGTGGGCCGACTATGGATGTAATCCATGCTAGGGCTGATTCCTAGTGAGGACATTCTTTTAATCACTTTGTCCAACAAACCCACTTTGTCCCTTCACAAACTCACTTTCCTATAACAATCTCAGTTGGCAAACAAACTCACTTTCCTCTAACAATCTCACTTTGTCCAACAAACTCACTTTGCCCCTTCACAAACTCACTTTCCTCTAACAATCTTAGTTGGCAAATTATATAGCTTTTATTTGGTAAACTCCTTCACAAACTCACTTTGCCCTCTCACACTTGTTATACGCAGGTGTGAGTTAACAAATTATGTGGTGTGTTATGTAGTTAACCCCTTTACAAACTCACTTTATTCTATGAGGCGTGTTATTTGGTTAACCCTTCACAAACTCAGTTTACGCGCGTATGAGTTGGCAAATTATGTTGTGTGTTATTTGGTTAACCCCTTCACAAACCTACTCTCCAAACAAACCCGCTAATTTTTCTTTGTTAATTAATAATGCACTTATTCTTTTTTGACAATATATGTCCTATGAGACTCTAATGAGGTGGAGATCATCATCACTAAAAATCAGCCTTTCGATCAACTCCAAGTAGCACCTACCGTTATGTGTAAATCTAATGTAGTTATTATAGGAATAAGGCTGCAAGCGGCCCCACTTGAAGACGACCCATGAAGCTGATGTGATTTGAACATTGAGGAGATCATATTCACAAAAAATCAGCCCTTGAATCTTATTTGAGTATTGAGCCTTAGAACTAGTGTAAGTGGAGTGTAAATTTGAAGTGAATTTTAAAAAAAAGGACATAGGTGCATGGGATTTTTAGAATTGGTGACGGAATTGTTTGATGGCTCCTATGCGGCTCAATTTGAGACTAATAGGAGCTACATTAAATATTGAAGATAATATAAAGATCTAAAAAATGGTGCGAAGAAAAAAAAAAGAATGAAAGAAAAACATCACCTACCACAAAACATAAGGTATATTATTTAAAGAGTTTGGATAGTTCCACTAAATTTTTACATATTCCACATAATTTCCCGTTTACACCCACCACAGGAGGCACATGGGGATGTCGTGAACATGATCTCCTCATCATGTAGATCAACCTCCCAAAAGTCACATTGTCCCAAAACCATAATTGAAGTTTTAAACTTTGTGAGCAAGCTATCCATTTTACCGTTAATTTTTCAACAAACTTTTGATAAGCTAAAATGTTTACTATATATAAGGGACTCCTCCCAGCTACATTAACGACTGGAGCGAGGTAGGCCCCTAACTTGGAGAACAAATCCTCTACTCTCATTTCTATGTGCCCACCCTATCTCCACACTAATTTTAGCTTGTAGGGTCTTGTAGGATCCGCGAAAAAAACCTTTTCTCCTAGGCCGCGAACGACCGAAGAGAAACGATTTCTCGTATTCCTAACTGGGGGTGGAATCATCTAATGCACTTATGGAGTCGCCACTGATTAATCTGGGAATCAGGACCCAATTTTAGAAAATCGTTTTGTTTTAGCAAAAAACTTGGCGATCTTCCGACTAGTCTGGTCTGCGTAGAGAGATTCTTGGTAAGGGAATCCTGGCATGGGTCAGGAAGGTGTTAGGTACGCGACAACCGCTCGATCGTGAGATCGGCCTCTACTTCACGACTAAGGGTATTTAGATGGAATTTCATGATTAAAAATTATTAAATTACACTAAGAAAGAGTGTACAAGAAAAAGTAAGTTCAAGCCCCTCTAGTATATGTTTCATGCAATTGAGGTTTTGGGGTAAAAAGTAAAACACACTCTGATACGTAAACTCAAATTTACGTGTCACAAAATTGCAAATAGACTTGCGTCTATTCACGGACAAGCAATGTTGGTCGTGAACCTCTCTTCACAGCCAACGAGAAAACAAGAGGATTCATCACGGCTATAGAAACCTGGATGCACAGCAGACTAGTCCTGCAACAAATTGTAAATGGACTCTGGACCATTCACACATGAGGTGAAATACACGTGACCATGAGTTCTATATGGGAATACTGGAGCCCACACACGTGCTCAAAATACGTGTGGCTAAATTGGAAATCCACGCGTACGCACTCATGATATACGAGTATTTTTATTTTGAAAAATGATGACACGCGCAAATCAGTTATGCTCGTGATCCAACTGGGATTTCCTCGGAGACACGTGTAAACTGGGATACACGTGGCGACGAGATGCTCTTTCTTTTGAAAAATATGAATGACATGTCTTAGGGAAGATCTAGAAGTCCTAACTAGAATTTCTAATCCCTAGCGTTAAACATGATCCAAATTTTAATAGGCAAATGCTTCGACTAAGTGACGTGATTTAGGGAAGATCTAGAGTCCTAACTAGGATTTATAATCCCCAGCGTTAAGCATAATCCTTATGTGACATGCTTTAGGGAAGATCTAGAGTCCTAACTAGGATTTCTAATCCCTAATGTTAAGTATAATCCTTATGTGATATGCTTTAGGGAAGATCTAGAGTCCTAACTAAGATTTCTAATCCCTAGCGTTAGGCATGATCCAAATTCTAATGCAAAATGATTATGTGATATGCTTTAGGGTAGATCTAGAGTCCTAACTAGGATTTCTAATCCCTAGCGTTAAGCACGATCCAAAATGTAATGCAAAATGATGATTATGTGATATGCTTTAGGGAAGATCTAGAGTCCTAACTAGAATTTCTAATCCCTAGAGTTAAGCATGATCCAAAATCTAATGCAAAATACTTTAATTAGTAGAAAACGTTATTTCTCTTCTTTGTTTTGAAAATCTTGATTATTGCAAAGGTGGGGTTGGTCTAAGAATTAACCCAACTAATCGAGTGTGCAAGACCATCGACGTGGCGTAGGCACACATGCCACACTTAGGAGTGCCAGTCCATGGTGGTCACATTTCGACGAGTTTAGATAAATTCCTAACATAATCCCGAAATTAACACACAAACCTAATTTATAATGAATTTCTTAAACTAAGGAGCCTAACTTAGATTAACTAATCTAAAAGAGAGAAACCTAGTTCAATTTTATTTGATTGGTTAGGGTTTTGGATTAGGGTTTTAGGCATATCCGAGCCCAAAAAAGAAAGGTGGGCCTAAGCAAAGATGTGTTTTTGCTAGGCCCACACAAGAAAATGGGTTTATGAAGCCCAATTCCAAGATATGAGTTTAAAACTCATGAAACAAGCCCAACACTCAACAAAAAAGTAGAGTGGGCTTGCTTGAAGATGGGCTTACCAAGCCCATAAAGCTTATTTGGAATTTTATTTTCTCTATTGGTTGATTTCTAATGCACACCATCAAAAGTGACAAGTTTCTAATGTAAACCCTAAGGTTTCACCTAAAACTAAGGTTGATATACGTCAATTTAAACCAACAAAATAAAGTATTAATGTGAAATTAGCAAAATAAGCAATTCTACATATCAAACATTCACTTAGGCATTTCATCGAACACATTTAAGGTGAACTTTCGAACTATCATAACTTCTTCTTTCACAACCTTTTTGACTCATTCTTGAGCCCATTTTGTGTATTTTTCATGATATACAAGACTATATTTTTACAACCCCATACACCTAAAGTGAACTTTCAAACTATTATAACTTGTTCGTTTCACAACCTTTTTGACTCATTCTTGAGCCCAACATGTTTTTGGCCTCTTTTTATGGTGTAGCGACTTGAAAATCAACCCCATACACCCAAATGCTAGATAACATGGTTAAATGGTTGATATTCTTACTAAACATATCATTTTTGGCACTAAACATGAATTTCATGAAAAACAAATCATTATTTTATGATGAGATGATATACAAAAGAGGCCAATCTTGTTAGATTATCAATTCACTTATTATTTCATGATATATGAACATTAACTAAACTAGTACTTGTCTAAAATGATGCTTGAAGATTCATATAGGTAAAACATGATGAAAAAGATCACTAACAATGTTATATTTATTCTTAAAAGGTAACTAATTAGTACATCAAAATAAACCCATGAAGTGAGATTCATGAAATGACAACATTTATTCACTTTCTTTTTAAACCACATCATACAACACTTAAAAAAAGAATCTCTACAATAAGTAAAAAGGGGGTGATGATCACCTACCTATTTTGCTTAAGATCCACCAATGAGAGAGTGATGAAAACTCATTGATCAACCCTCCATTAAGCCATGATAATCTCTTTTGTTGATGATAAATGAAGAAAATAAAGTTTTCTTTTGAAAAGTGATGTGATCTACCACTAACTCTCTCTAAACCAACCTCAAAATGGAAAGAAAAACTCAATTAGTTTGAGTTCTTTCCATGATGAGTGAGGTTTGAATGTGCAAAGTTTATATTAGGATGGGTGGTGTAGATTTAGATGATGGTTGATGATGGTGGTAGTAAAGAGTAAGGCTAAGATCTAATGGAGGTGAATTTACTCTCACCTAACTTTATGTCTTTCCTTCTCAAACTCTTGAATGCTCTCAAGCTATTCAATGTAACTCATGAGATCTATTGAATGCTCATCAAGAGATCTATTCAATGCTCTCCAAGAGATCTATCTAATGCCTCCTACTTGAGATCTATTGAATGCTCCTAAGAGATCCCTTGAATGCCCTACTTGAGAACTATTGAATGCCCCTAAGAGATCTCTTGAATGCCCTAAGAGAACTTTTGAATGAATTTACTTGCTAGAGATCTCCTCTATTTATAGAGAAAAAATGGTTGGTGGGGTGTAAACAAGATTGAGGTTAAGGGGTGAGAGTGGATGAGAGGGATCTAAAAAAATTGGGTGGAAAAAGGGCAAAAATTAGGGTTTTATAGCCTTTTCAATCGTAGCCGTTAGATCTGGGCAGATCTAATGGTAGGCAGCAAAACGGCCAACCGTGAGCCCTTTTTTGCCAACCGCTAGATCTGTCCAGATCTAACGGTTCAGCAAAAATGGCTCATGGAGAGCCGTTGTCATATACCAGGGAATATTCCAATGGTTCTCCCCTCAGAAAAGTGATTCCGGGTTCATTCCGACTCCGATTTTGGTTCCGATTTCAATTCTAAACTCAAATTAAGTCCAATTTCTCTCACATTTTTGAAATTTCTTGATCTTGAACATCAATTAAGGATCAATTAAGTTTTAATTAAGCCCGAGGAACCCTAAAGTGGTCAAATTAAGGCCAAGTTAAGAACAATTTTGGGGATTCTCACTAAATCTTTCAATTAGGCTCAATTTTGAGCCAAATTGAACTCAATGCAGTTGAATTGAGTTAGTGGGAGACTCAATTGAGTTGAGCCACAGGTCAATGAACCCTGATGTGGTCCAATTAAAGTCAATCTAAGTCTAAATTTTGGGGGTTTTCACCCGATTTATTCAATCAGGCCCAATTTGGGCCAAATTGGGCCAAATTGTGTTGGGGGAACACCAAATTGAGTAGGTGCCCTGATTGATTGGGTTAAATTAGAGGTGGTTGAGGCCTGATCTCGCAGTTCACACTGAATTTTGGATGTTTAGCGCCTGGGGGCGAAAATTGGTGTCTACAGGTCTCCACTTGGAGTCAAGCCAACATCTGATTTTTGGTGAGATTGTTCTCCTCGTCATATAGATCATTCTTAGAAAACTCATCTATTTTAAAAACATTAAATCCCAACAAAAGTTGATCGAAAATAAATGATGATAAAATCATCTTTTAATTGAATAATGAATGGTTAATTTTTCAATCAACTATTGATGGCGTTAGATGTCATAAAATAAACTGGTTTTTGGTTAGAATGATCTATATGGTGAGGAGGACATTCTTGTAAAAAAATCAGCCATTGGTTTGATTTTATATAGGCCCCACAAGTCAAAATCAGATGTGGTGACAGGGTGCAAAATGGGGACAGAGGATCTGCTCTCCCTAACTTGTGAATAAAAGAGAAAAAGGTGGAGAGAGAAAGAGAGAGGAATGGAGGGAGATGTGTTGCGGCTTAAAATGTGTGGGCATTGCTACAACTGTGAGTTGGAGTAACATATATATATATACTATTAATTAAGGGAATAGGTTTTTTTAGGCTTTTTCTTTTAGCGCTCCTAGAAAAATTATTTGTTCACAAAGTTTATGCAAATATTATTTTTTCACAAAGTTTACCCTTGGTAAAAAGGTATTTTAGTCTTTCCATTATAGTGTAAAACTGTATTTATCTCACAGTCATTCCCCCTCCTAGATTCTCTCCAACTTCCTTTCTCTTCTCCACTCACGTTTTTCGCCTTCTCTTTATTAGAAACTACTCAAAACTTCCTCATGCATATCTCTTTTATAAACATTATTTTCATATTTTTTTTTGGTATAAAACGGAGCTTTATTAAATTAACACAAAGCTGGGCGAAGCCCTGATTACAGCAGGAATATCATTGTTCAGAACATCAAAAAGGAAAGATGGAGTGTCTGTTGTCCATGTCACAGATAGACCCCCCTTGTGGACCCATTTAGCATGAAGATCAGCAGACATATTTGCTGATCTAGGAACAAAACCAAATTTAAAACAACAAATGGGCTTTGTAATGTAGAGACTATCTTCAAGGACATTCCTAGTTCTCCATCCAATGTTGTCAGAAACCCCATTCATGTTGTCCATAATGGATTTAGAATCATGTTGAGTGCATAATTATTACATATTTATCTCTCAATTTATATTAGCTAGTATTCAATTGTATATTATTTTTAATGATTTTTATGGTTTTGCTGATAAATAAAATTCAAATGCTTCAATTGCAAAATTTGGTTCAATTAGCCAAATTTATTAAAAACACTCCAAAAATCTATCAGAAGCACCATGATAGTACATGCAAATGGCACATGATGACCAAGTCAATTCAGTCAAAGGAAGTCAAAATTGGTCAAAGATTGGAGTTTAATCACTAATAAAACAAAGAAGGCAAAAATGATCTTAATGACATCATCATGATGTCAAACCACATAAGCCTTACAAATCATCCAATGCCAAATTAATTATCAAAGAAAATACCCCCACTATCCAATACCTCCCACTTATTAGTTTTATTTATTTTACTTAAAGAAGGAAAGTGGGAAGATTTCTATAAAATGGGGGGAAGTGTAGAGATTTAGAGAATTGTATGAAGGAGGATATTTTGGGAGTGTAGTAATCAAATAATTATTTGTAAGTTCTTTAATATTTTCATCAATGAATACTTATTTTGTTATTAATTTTAGAGTTAGGTCCAGCTAAATTTCTTTTCTAGGATTAAAGAGGAAGCTAGTTATGTGCATGCCATGATATTTAATCTTAATCTTAATCTCCCTTAATAATTATTTTAGGTAAATGATTTGTCTTCTCGTAATATTATTTATTACACTTTTGCTTCTTAATAAAATTAGTACATACAGCTTTATTAATTGTGCTTAGATTTGATATAATATGCTTAACTATTGTTTTGATATTATATGCTACAATTAATTATTAGAGTTGTTATTTTTTAAAAGTGAAGAAAATCATATTATTTCTTTGGTTATTTTAAATATTAATGAAAATATTTTTCGAATCTATTACATAATTTGTATTGGGTTTAAGTTATAATTGAAGGGAGATTAGAGAGAGTTTAAATTGATGGTATGCATATAATTAGTGGAATCTGAAATCCTAGTTCTTCTGATTTTTGTGAAGTTTTTATTTAGTTATTTCATTTGCTTCAAATCAATTGAAAACTGTTCAACCTTAATTAAATTAATTTTACTAATTCCTTTTATAAATGCTTTTGAGTTGTTATCGGATTTATCGCTGCATGTGATGATATTAGGATGGTTGATCTACCTACTGAGTTTCTCACCCAATCATTTTCCTGGTTTTACAGTTGACGGTTGAGGATCGAGGTAGGATCCTTGTTGGTGCTGTGACGAGGTCCTTAGTGGGTGTTTTGCTACTGCTTATGGCTCGGTTGTGAGCCTTATGGTTACTTGTTTTATATGAAACAACCCCTACTTTATCTTTCCCACTATATATATTTTGGCAGGAAACAACGAACATAATTATATATCATATCACAACTATTCCATGTTAAGTGTGAAATGTGAATGCCGCAGTTATTTGCAGGTTCCTCCTGGTCCCATGTTGTTGGGATTTCAGTTGAGTTGAGAAAAAAAAATGGGTGGCAAATTTTTAGTGCATATCCTTGTTTAAATTTGCTTCCGCTGCGTAAAATTTTATATGCACTGTGTCTATTAGGTGACGAAAGGTCCAGTTTACAGGGGAGACTCTGCCAGATTTGAGTCTCGTTGTAGACTGATGGTAATGTCCCATGTATTTGGGGTACGGGGCGTTACAGAAATCCCCAGGAGACCCATTAAATAAAATAGCAACAGAGGTTGTGCTGATACATTGGTGGATTAGGTTGCACCAAGTTTTGGAGAACCCCATTTTCTCCTTATCCCACGATTCTCGAATTTAAAAATTATCATATATTGCAATCTTCTCTCATGTCTATATTTTTTTATTAACGTAAGAAATATTCCCAACGTATGAAACACGTGCAACACACGTACATAAGGCTAATATATATATAATGAACTCCATTTTAAAAATACAGGATATGTCCTATAACATTATGTATATATTTACACTTGGTTTACACTTATCAGTGTGGTCGCATTGAGTTGATCCAAGGGCTGATTTTTTGTGAAGATGATCCCTTCATTGTTTAGATCACATCAGACCATGAGTCGTTTAAGTGAGCCCACCTAATACTTACTTTTATTCTTACAATCTACTTAAATACGAATGGGTGCTAGATGTGAAGTGGTTAACCAAATAACATGTCGCATAATTTGTCAACTCACACTCGCGGGGGCAAAGTAAGTTTTTCGGTGGACAACAAATTTACACGTATGAAATATGTAAGGGATACATAAGCGTAACACGTGAAGAGCACACCCATAACACGTTTAGGCAACCAACTTACACGTGGATCTGTGTGTGGGGCCCGGGGGTTCTTGTTTTAAAAAAAATTAGTTTTGTATAAGGATGAATAATGTCATGAGGAGATCATCCTCGTAAAAAATAAACACTCATTATCTCCGTGTCGGCCATATAAGTGGGTGTAAGATGAGTATAAGAAAATTAAGTGGAAATACCCTGTCTCATTTTTAAAAAACCCTAGATATATACTTTCATCTTTTGTTCGTGTCGTTCACAGAATTCAAAACAGTTTTTCTTTTTCAGTGAGGGAATTCAAAACCATGGTTCGTTGCACCATCTCTGTACACAGGATGAGGGCAATTAGAGGAAACTATATACGTAAAATGTGGTGGACAAATTAAGGAGGGACCATACCTTTGTACTTTTGTCATCGTAATCAAATTCAAGTGAAGACGACAGATAAGAGTCTCGGATAAGCTTTTGTCATGCTAATCAAATTCCAGTGAAGACGACAGATAGAGTCTCAGATCAAATGAAAGTAAGGATAAAAATTAATGGAATGTTCTAAGTAATATATAAGAGCATTATGTTACCTGTAGATATAAGTCCCCCCATGTTTTGTGCCACCGTTAGTTTTACCGCCATTGGTTTCCTTTCTCTCCCTCAAAAACTAATTCTCAAAAAAGTGGAGTGGCCTATCAACTTTATATAGTGGATTGCAAGGTTTTCATCGTCCCGTGTGGAACTATTTTCAACATGTGTCTCTCTATATATATCTCTCATCTATGACAAGGGATGACTCACCTCATAAATGTCCCATGGACTACTCACGAGTGTGGAGCTCATATAGAGATGATTGCGTGGCAATTTGTGGTTAGGATGGTCTTTTTACCATATATATAGATCATTATATTTGGAGCCCATTCTAAAACTTTATAAATGTGAATATTAGCACCAACTGCTTCCTCTTTTAATTTTATTTTTATACAAGGGTCATAACTTTATAAATACCAATCAACTTTTTACAAAAATTATATTTTTGGAACGCATTTGTTACCTTTTAATAAAACAAAAAAATTTACACAATGCAAATTTGAATTTGCAAAAAATAAAACTTCATTTAACTAATTTATTTGGTCTAGATTGTTTCTAAATTCAAATTTGCATGCTTCAAAATCAGGTAACATATTCAAAAGAAAAATTAAAGGATCTCGATGATACTTTTCCAATATTTAAATTTTGTCAAAATCTATTACTAAAAATAGTATGCAAATTTATTTTTACTATATTTTTGTACAAAATCTACATTTTAATTAGTTTTTTTTTAATCTAGATTGCATCTAAAATTTGAATTTGCCATCTTCAAAAACAGCTAACATTAAAAGGAGTGAAGAACTCGATGAATGCTTTCCAAATATATAATTTTGTCAAAATCTGATACTAAAAACAATACACAAAAATATTTTCGCATTTCTGAAAATAGTTTTGCAATAATTTCAGGATTTTCTGTTTTTAAGTATTGTTGTTTGGTCTCATTTTGAAGATCTCGACAAATGCTTTCCAAATATAATTATGAATTTTGTCAAATTTGAATTTTAGTTTATGAGATAACATATTAAAGTTTTAAAATAAAAATATAACTAACTTTCTCTCTTGCCAACCACTTGCCGGATCGGTTGGCATCTCTCCCTTGACTTTGAGGTCTTGGGCTCAATACTCTTCGGCTGTGGTATTGTCGGCCATTGAATGTGACCGATACAATTTGATATGTATTAGGGGGGTTATTCAATCATGATTTTCATGGACTTCTATGGACTTTTATGGACTTGAAAAGTCATTTGTTATTGGTTCAAGACTTTGAAAGAGTCTTGTAAAGTCATGTGTTGTTGGTTCAAGACTTTGTTGGAGTCTTACAAAGTCATGTGCTCTTGGTTCAAGACTTTGATGGAGTCTTGCAAAGTCATGTGTTATTATAGACTTTAAACTCTATGACTCTGATGGATTTACTTTTTTCATGGACTTTGAAAGACTTTTATGTACAAATTGGCTTGTATGAAATCCCTCCAAAATAGGAGGGATTGTGGTGGACTTCATATTAATATTAATACTAATAAATAATAGTTAATAATTAATAACTAATATTAATAACTAATAATTAATAATTGATAACTTTAAATTAATATTAATATATAGTAATATTAATAGAGAGAAATTAAAAACAATTATTATTAATAAATTATTAATAATTAATAATATAAATAGTTATGATTGATAACTAATGAATGACGAGATAGTATACCTACTACTATGCGGAATGGACAATCTTATGGAATTTTGATTATTGGAACTTATTATCTACCACTATAAATCATCTTGACATTCTAAGAATCAGTAGAAATCCATAGATTTTGTGATGCTTTGTTGAAATTCATGAATTTTGTTATTACAAAACATCAGGAGTCTGCAAGACTATGCAGCAAAAGTCTGCAGGACTATGCAGAAGGAGTCTTCAGGACTCTACAAGAGTCTGCAGGAGTCTGTTAAAATCAGTCGAAGTCCACCACTTTAAAGAGTCCTTGAAAGTCTATGAAAGTCTGGATTGAATACCCCCTGTAAAATAGACCAAACAAAAATAAAAATATTTAAATTAGAGTTTTGGACATATTGAAAAATTTGTAGAATAAATTAAATATGGTAGGTGAATCGTGGAGTTTTTGGCCACTTTAAAAATACTTAAATTCGTTCAGAAAAAATAAGTTAAGAAGTTGGGTATTGCTAATTACCAAGATGTGTAAAAATCACACATCCACTTCTGAATTCACATTGGTGAAGAGATCGTTTAGGATTAGTTGTAAACTTAACATTGTTTCTAAGAAGTTTTGGGATATGTAAATTTTTTAAGATGGCCTGCATCGTCACGAGGAGAATATCAGCCACACCGTGGGATCATCTCCATGACCATGGGGACCCCACCAAATATCTTTTGTGGGTACAAAAACCATTTAACTATACTCACAGGAGATGTAAACTCCTCAAGAGAATTTTAAATTTTATTTATTTTTTAACTTTAAATTTTTCTACATTTTTCATTTTAATTAAATTCTGTAAGAATTTGCTATAATTCTAGCATTACTGTAAATAATAAGTAATTAGGATATCAAAAATTAAATCTTTCCCCTCCTAGTCTCCTACCACTATCCATCTAGGGGTGTCAACGGGACGGTTCCGAATCGGAACCTAAGGTTCTAGATCCGGTCCCGTTAATATAAAGTTGTTCCGGATCCTTTCGGTTCCGGTTCTGGAACCTCAATCGGTGGTTCCGGATCCGGTACCGCTAGGATCCGCGGGTACCCGATACCCATTTTAATTATTATTTTTTTATTTTTTCACATAAAATTTATTTGTATTTTATATTTTCGTATTCTATTCAATTATAAAATTTATTTTATTATGAAAGTTGTTATATAATAGTCATTAGTTTCTTTTTTTAATTAAAATAAAAGTTAACAAAATTAAAAAAATTATTATACAATAGTAAATTAAACTATAAAATTATAAAATTTATACGGAACTGGGTACCCGCGGGTACCCGTTAGGTGGATCCAAAATTAAATGGATCCAAAACGGGTAGATCCGAAATGGATCCGAAATTTATCGGATCCACAAAATGAGGTCCAGAAACCGCAAAAAACGGTTCCGGTATCGGTTTGGTTCCAGGTAGTTTGGTACCCATTGACACCCCTATATCCATTAGTTGTCTACCATTTCATCATTCAATCACACACTGTCTCTCTCTAGGTCTCTAATCTCTTTGTAAGATCTTTCCCTTTAGAAGTGTTGTTATCATGACCCCATCCGATCAAGAAAAAGTTAACATGACCTCATCAGTCGGCTCAAGAATGTAATTAATGTCCCCACAAATTCAGAAATATAGAGAGACCCTTTATTGCGTCTTTCACTAGAAGCTTTTCCTTTTCGTCCTCATAAAAACTCAACGAGGAACCTAGCAGCTCCTAGTGTATTTGTGTTTCAGACAGATCAGAGCAGAGGCTAAAAATGAGTAGCTTAGAAGAAGAAGAGAAGCTAGTTCAAATGGTCCATGATTTCATTGAATATTCATCTGCAGCTTCATCACCATCACCCATGATCTCCTTCTGTACTTCCTCAAAAGTTCTACCTTTCAATCATCAAGCAGCCTCAAATCTCACTTTGCAGGTATTTTAATTTCTCCATTTAGTCTTTAAAAACTCAATGTGGTGATTTGATTTATTTCACTGGTGTTTTTCTTTTTGGTTTTTTTTTTTGGTTTTTTTTTTGTTTTGTTTTTTTTTTTGTACATGAAATTAGTCTAGAACCCCATTTTTGGATTGGCTTTCACTTCTCCCCCACCCAACTTTAGTTTTTTAAATCCAACTCAATTTTTTTTGTCTTATGTACACCTGTCATTTTCAACTCTTTGACTTGTTTTATTTATTTTTTATTGACATATTTGCCCTTCATTTGTTTGGAAAGGAAGTAATAGAGAGAGAAATTTGAGAGAGAGAGAGAGAGATATCGTACGTAGCTAGGTTAACTTCACCATTTTTTCCGGCGAGTCAAATCTGCCGGCGATCATGTTCATCATCATTTTCTTCATCATCTTCTTCTTCATCTTCATGTGCAAGTGTTTTAGAGAGAGAGAGAGTGAGGGAGAGAGAGAGAGAGTGAGGGAGAAATCGTACAAAGGTTGCTTTCATCATTTTTCCGGCGAGACAAATCTGCCAATGAGTCAGATCTGTTGCCGATCATCTTCATCATCATATTCTTCATCGTCTTCTTCTTCATCTTCATATGCAAGTAATTTTAGATATAGAGAGAGAGAGAGAGATAGATCGTACGTTGGTTGCCTTCACCATTTTTTTCGGCGAGTCAGATCTGCCGGCGATCATCTTCATCATCATCTTCTTCATCGTCTTGTTCTTCATCTTCATATGCAAGTGCTATGCAAGTGACGCAAGTGACGTGCAACTGTGAAGTGTTATGCAGCTGAGGTGCAAGTGAGGTACAACTGTGATGCAACTGAGATGCAAGTGAGGTATAAATGAAGTGCAAATGAGATGCAAGTGAGGTGCAAGTGAGATGCAAGTGACATGTTATACAAGTAACGTGCAAGTGTTATGCAACTGAGGTGCAAGTGTTATGCAAGTGAGGTGCAAGTGAGATGAAACTTGGATGTAAGTGCGATGCAAATGAGATGCAAGTGAGGTGCAACTGAAGTGCAAGTGAGGTGCAACTGAAGTACATGTGAGGTGCAAGTGAGGTGCAACTGTGTATGCAAGTGCAAGTGTTATGCAAGTGTTATGCAAGTGATATGCAAGTGATATGCAACTGTGTGCAAGTGCTATGCATGGTGTATGCAAGTGGCTGATATGCAAGTATTATGCAACTGTGTGCAAAGATGCTATCTCAAATCTGATGAACAGAAACAAAGAAGATGAAGATGAAATCGCCATTAACTTGCAACTTATCTTCATCTTCTTCGTCGTGATTCATCTTCATGTTTTGATCAAGCCACCATTAAAGCTAGAACTCATCTTTATCTTCTTCGTCCCGATTCATCTGCACGTCTTGATCAAGCAACCATTAAAGCTACAATTCATCTTCATCTTCTTCTTTTTGTTTCAAATTTGAGTAAAATCCGGTGCATCGTCATCATCTCCTATCGAAAACTGAAAGTGAAAATAAAAGTTAGAAACCCTAAATTGTAGAGAGAGAAAGTGAGAGATCGAGAGTTTGAAACTCTACTATATAAGGGCCTTTCGGTCTTTTCATACTTTTTTGGGTTAGATTTACAAAACCTATTTTGACTGGCTTGGAACCTAAAATGTAGCCCTTCTTTGGGTTTTTTCTTCAATCTCTGTTTTTTGTATTCTAATCTTATGTGATTTTATTTAGGGGATTCTTGGGAACGTCAAGGATGCTGAAATGGTGGTTCTTGAGAAAGTTGTGAAGTTTTTGAGAAATCTGACTTCTAAAGGGATGACTGATAATAGTCTCATCAAGAAAAGGCTTGTGATGATGTTGAAAATGGAGGGTTATGATGTTTCTCTTTGTAGAACTTCTTGGATTACTACTTTGAATTATCCTGGAGGTGAATATTTTTGTTTTGTTTTTTGGGTCTCTGTCTTTTTTTTTCTCAAAAAAAAAAAAATCCCCATTTTGATTTTTTTAATGGGTTCATGATATTCATTTAGGTTTTTTTTTACTGATAATTTGTTTTTTTAATTTGTGGGGTCTACAGGTGATTATGAGTACATAGATATTATGATGGAAGATGATGATGATCAGAAAGGTGGTTGTTCTTCAGAAAGCAGACTAATAATAGACATAGATTTAAAGTCTCATTTTGAGTTAGCAAGGCCTACATCAACCTATACAGAGCTCTTAAACTCACTCCCAACACTCTTTGTTGGGAGTGAAGAAAAACTGAAAAAGATAATCTCTCTCCTCTGCTCAGCTGCAAAACATTCACTGAAACAGAATGGTCTCTTTATTCCTCCATGGAGAACAATCAATTACATGCAATCTAAGTGGCTTTCACACTGTCAGAAAGTCCCAGTAATTACTCATCCTTTGAACAAATCTAGCAGAGAAACTAGTGAATCTAAATGTGACTGTGATCATCAAAAAAATAGCTCTTCTAAATGTAATAGTAGTAAATGGGCACCTCCAATTGTTAAGCAAAAAAGAAGTGGTTTGGGTGGTGGGTCTGGCTTGACCAGCCAATTCTCTAAAATGAGCATAAACTGCTGCTGATCCTAAGGCTTTGTTGGGAGACAGTTGAGGAGGAGGAGGAATTTGCTGAAAATTTTGGTCTTTTTGAGTCTTTTTTCATTTTTTGTTACACCTTATATTCTCTCTCTCCAATCCCACTTTCCTTATTTGGAGCATTAAATACTACAGAACCAAGAAACATTTCGGTTTTGCTGTTTTGGGTTCTTCTCTTTTTGAGGTTTGTTGCAAGTATGTAACTATTAATTTAGGGTTAATTTAACTTAGCCCCCCAGAATTATTGGTCATTTGGACTTACCCCCTCAAGGATCCCGTAATTAACTTACCCCCTCAAACTCACGGTTTTCGTGATTTTACCGTTTGAAGGTGTGCGTGTGTCTCACACGTTCCTATATTTTACCAAAAAGCCCATCATATGCTACATACGTGATTCACTTAAAATCACTATTTTTTTATACCTACACTACCCTCAGAGACTCCTCCTATCTAACTTAATCTCTTAAGTATAATCTAACAACTAAGGACCTAAAGCTATAATCCAACAGCCAAGATAGAACTCCCACTTCACATTATTTTGGAGGTCCTCTAATGGCGGCTCGACTGTAAAAAAGAGAGTATTGCAGTAGACCAAACCAACCACAAAGCGTATCAAAGATGGCAAGTCCAGGCGATTTTACTATATCTCTTTCCTCTAATGGCGGCCCGTTTGGAATCATCCAACATTTATTAACCCTAGTGTTCAATCAGCATCAATCTTTGTACATTACTTCTAAACAAATAAGACAAACGGATTATATTTCAGAATTTGTTTATAAAAATTTAACTTTGATTCTCACATCAGTTCTCTTTCTTCTCTATCTCTACTTTGTCTCTCTAAAAGACAACTCTAGGTATCTCTACTTTCTCTCTCTACAGATCAGATATGGATTTATGTTGGAGTCCCTCACTTTTTCTTTTCGACCTCATATTTACTAAAACAGAGCAAAACTAAGAAGAGGGATCAGATCTCACCTTTGGGAGGACTTAAATCTCTAATCAATTGACCCAAATATGAAATAGAAAAGGACATTATTAAACATGAACAGAACATAAAAAATAAGAAGATCAAGCATAATCAAGAAATAACCCTAATCTGAAAAACCAAACTAAAATCCCAAAGCATAAAAAACCCAATTAGTTATCAAGGGTTATTAAACAAGACTATCGCAGCAGCTGTTGTTGATTTCTTCTCCGACAACTCAAATTACCCAAATTATAATCAACACTCACTTCACGATGACTGTCGATGGTAGTAATGGTGATAGTGTGTTTTGCATGTGGTGGTACTAATGAAGATGGTGGTTGTTGGTGTTCCGATGATCGAGATTAAACAAATATTCATCATCTTCTTCTTCACAATCACCACCTGCTAAACCACCACCACCGCCAATAACCCATCCCCCGGCCACCACCGACATTAACCCTAAAAAAACTCTCTCAATTAACCATCAAAATAAGAAACAGTCACCGTGAAGCAATTGGGCATACACGTGGAAGGGTAGTTTGGGCATATAAAGTAAGAAACTTAAGTGAATCAGGTGCTTATCACATGATGGGCTTTTTTGTACAAATGGGAACGTGCGAGACACACGCACGCCTTCCGGCGGATAAATCACGGAAACCGTGAGTTTAAGGGGGTAAGTTAATTACGCGATCTTTGAGGGGAGTAAGTCCAAATAACCAATAATTCTAAGGGTAAGTTAAATTAACCCATTAATTTACACAGAGAATGAAAAATCTAAAAAATTGAAAAAGTTTAGAACAAAACCAGATGGATGTTTGCTTTTCCTTTATTTTGATCTACCTACTCAACAAATAATAATAATAATATAATTATCTGTTGTTTTCATTTGATTTGATGGGTTTTTAAATTTTTTTCTTCTTTTTGCTAGAATGATGGGTTTTTATTTATTTATTTGAATTGTAAGTACATAAAAATTTAATATATTTGCTCATTTATTTATTGTCTAAAATGGTATCTTTGATATTTAAAGTTGGATTTTGTTAACATGTGCCCTTAGGCATATGATAAGCTTTTAGGTTTTATGTTTTCTTTAGTTTCTTAAGTTTGTCCAAATGAGCTGATTTTTGGATATGTATATTATTTATACTATTTGGACCATATCTAAAAAAATCAGCTCAATCGGAGACCTCTAGCACCCTCTAGCACCACAAATACTTAATTTAAACTTTAATAGTGTGAATGAATGGCTTACATTTAAAGTGATTTGTTTGGAGGTTTAGATATTTCTGATTGAGCTGATTTTTTGTGGACATCTTATAAATAATAATAATATTGTGTCTACAAAAATTCAGCTAATTTGAAGACTTTGAACATGTAAAAAAATTCCTTGAAAAACAACCTTATCGTGTGCCCTTATGGCACACGTTAACAAGACCCTTTAAAGTTTAGACCTTCTGCATTAAATTGATGAGCAGTTTTAGATAGAGACAAAGAAACATTTTCATTTTCAAATCCCAAGAAAGAAACATAGGGTTAAAAAGGAGAAACTTGGGGACTAAGTTACTTCCATTGAATGACAATTTAAAAGGATATTCTAGAGTCATCCTTAACCACAATATGTGGAAACTTGGGTGACAAGTATTTTTAAGGCCTACGTAAGAAATCGACTGGGGCTCCAAATTACTATGTTTTGCTGACATTAATAATTGTTTCAAAATTACTTTTATTGAGAGTAGTCTATCAATCTAAAGATCAAAATGCATCGTTTAGATATGTGGCCCGGGCAGCTATTAAGGTTGATGAAACTATATGTTGTTGTATTTTAATGAGTATTTCAAAATACCCATTATGTTGTGTCCCATTAACTAATTATATTATACCCCCCATGTGGTGAAACCCATCCTTGTCTCCTTTATTTTATTCTCTCATCATATTTAACTAGATTAGTTGTCTACACTCTTATGTTACAACTAGAGACCCTTTAGTCCCACATTGCTTAAGAAATCTTTTGACACCTTGTTAATAAGCTATGAGTGATTCTCTTAGTGGTAAGCAAGTAATAGAGGTGGGCCTCGTGTGCACGAGGGTGAACTGGCCCACGTTGAGATTTGGGGGCCTGATCTAGAAACCCATTAACCGGGCATGCGCCCGCACGATACGCGCGCAGGGGGGTGCAAATCCACCGGTTTGGGCATCGCGTGTGTGCAGGGGTTGGGCTTCGTTTTGCTCTTTTTCCTATATGCACCGGTTTGGGCGTGTGTGCAGGGGTTAGGCTTCGTTTTGCTCTTTTTCCTTTTGCGTGCAGCCCACTTGGGACTATCGTCTACAAAACCTATTTGCACCCCGGACTAGTTCTGAGAGGGGGCGAATCTTCTCTTAAGGGCAGTGTTTACATGCCTCGATCTTTTTACTGTTATCAAGCTAGATTTACTCTGGTTTTCTAACATATGTAATATTGCAAGTTTAGCGAGAGGCTCGCTAAAAGTACATTACAAACGCTTTACTTTGTAGAAATTGCATCCAAGTTACCATTTTCAAACTTAATACGAAAACAACACCTTCCTTAATTTTTGCCCAAAATCTACTAAAAATATCCTCTTAGCTTTTTATTGTCTACACCCTTTATTCTTGAATTTGTATCCAATTCTAGACCCACATGTGGGTTCATTTCATGTAAAAAATAAAGGTATTTTAGGGTAAAATAAATGGTGGGTGTTATTTTTATGTTTAGTTTGAAAATGGTGATTTGAGTGCAATTTTTTCAAACTAAGGTGTTTTTAATCTACTTTTCCCTCGATTTCTTGCAAAACTTGGGTTAATTCTTTGAACTACTTCTCTGTAGCTTTACTTGTAGGGGTTCCTGAATGAGTTTTATCTATTTAGTTGGTTTTAAGCGAACAATTCTAGTGTGTTTCTCTAATTTAGTGAGCGTATTTTATAAAGTAGAGTGCATCTTATACTAGTTGTTTTGGAGATGTTCTATTACAGTGGTGAGATGCAAAATTTGTCGGAAATAAGATAAAATACAGAAAGTTCAAGATTCATGGACATATTTAAATAGACATATTATTGACATAGTTCATGTATACCCATATAGAGATGATCTAAGGGCAAGTGCCATGGGAAACTCTTATTTAGGTTGTTTGGGGTCGGAGTTTATGGGTTTGAGGGAAGGCATGTGCCATGGAAAAACAAGTGGGGACGACAAAGATAGTGCCATACGGCACAATGAGTGTCGTATGGCACAATACTTATCACTTCTCCACCAATATAAAAAGGAGGCTACTTTAAATTTAATAATATTTTATAACTTTAAATTTAATAATATTTATAACTTTAAATTTAATAATATTTTATAACTTTATTTGAAAATAAAATGTTAAATTAATAGTTTTGATATGGCAGAGAGTGTGCCGTACGGCACAATCTTTGCCGTACGACACGCACGGCACACTCTCTGTCTCCTCCCTCAAACCCCTTACCCAGGTCCTAAATCTAGGACTGGAGGGAGGGGTTTGGTTGTTTGTGGTGTCCATGGTACTTGCCTAAACCTCAAAAAATACTTTCTTTGCTTGTTTAAGGTGTCCATAACACTTGCCCTAAGGATTGATATTTTGTGAAAATGATCTACTTTTTTTGATAAGCAACTAGATATATATAAATAGAAATTAAACTGCAGCCTGGGCCGGTACACCATATAACTAGAGTCGGAAGATAGGAAATCAAACAGAAACGAAGGGGGATCAGTCCCTATTAAGACGGTTGTGAATGCTTTAGCTTTTTTGGCTAATGCATCGGCAACCGTATTTTTAGATTTAAAACATAAACTAAAAGACACAAAGTCAAAATAAGTTGTTAGATGGCGTACATCACGAAGGTGTGCTTGTGTGCGCCACCCAATATTACATATTATGTTCTTCATAGACTTAATAATTACTTGAGCATCTCCTTCTATAATCACATTCTTTAGCTTTAGATCACAAGCCCATGAAACCGCTTCCAACAAAGCCAGGCCTTCACCTTCCTCAACTGAGGACACTTTACTCGGTATCATTTTCACTCCCTGCACATACCTAAGCTGTTACGTAGCATAATGCCTATGCCATAATTCTCAATACTAGAAGTAAAGGAAACATCAAAGTTTAATTTAAATTTATCATTTAGGAGGGAATCCAATGTCTGATGATATAATCATTTTGAATGGGCTTAGTATCAGGGCATGTAGGCCTAAAGTTCGAGTATTGTGTAGTGTACCTAGAGATAGACTTAAAAGATTGAAATGTATTGGGTTTCATATTGTCAAAAACCACTTAACAACGTGCTTTCCAAATTCCAAATGAACCATGTATAGGTGGTACACACCGCAGACCATTCATAAAGCATATCATTATCCCAACCAATCGGGTTAGAAACCCATGAAGTAATCCATTCTAACATTGAGGTAGGGGGCATGGTAGTATGGAAAGGATTAAAGGGGCCCGAAAACCAAATTGCCTGTGCAGATTCACAATGAATAAGCAGGTAGTCATTTGTTTCACTATGCATTTTACTCATAGGACAGATATATTCATTGGTGTGTAAGATAGAGGACAGTTTTCCTTTTGTTGGTAGCATATCTTGTAAGCATTTGAAAATAAATAATTTGGCTCTAGGGGAAGAGTTTAATTTTCATACTTGAGACTATAAGGTATCCATGGTTTGCTGTGGATAATTAGTAATAGGGATTGCAAGAAAATGATAGAGGGAGGAGACTGAGAAAACTCCTATTTTATTCAACATCCATCTTAGTGTGTCAGTTCTTGTTGTTGAAAGAGTTTTGTTCAAGATTTTGTTTTTTATATCAACAGGAAGATAAGAATTCAATATCTTTAAATCCCAGACCTCCATTATTGACAGGTTTACATAACGCACGCCATACCTTAAGGTATAGACCTTTAGATTGATCTAGCTTGCCCCACCAGAAATCTCTTTGAATATTAGTCATTTCTGATGGGAAGATGATTTACATACGATATAGATCATCCTCACAAAAAATTACATTCTTCTAAAACTTTTAACCCTATCAAAAGTTATGATTTATGAATATCGTCTATTTTTATAATTAACTTTAAGTCAACATTTGATAGGGATTAGAAATTTTAGAACGGGATGAATATTATATAAAGAGATGATCTACATTGTGAGGAGATCATCTTCATACCTGATCATCTCCATGTGGGCACCTATATATATAGACTGTGTCAATAATATGTCTATTATGAGTCCCCAGATTTTAAAAACCTTCAATGGCGCTATTAGGACAAATTTATAAATATAAATTGAAAAAAATATATATACATAAATGGGCATAAATGAGAGGCCACGCCCAAAGGTGGGTGCATGTAGACCATGCAAAACATAACCCGACTCTTGTGTCGGCCAAACCTTTGACTCGTTTCAACCCTACACTAACTCCTCTAGTGGGTAAATGAGTCAGGGTTAGAGTAGAGCTTTCCAGACCCAAACGGTTAACCCTATCTGTAATACCCCTATCTCTAAGTTACTAATGTTGAGGGGCAGCCACTCTGGATGAGGGCACCCTGTAGAGTTTTATTAAGTTTTAGGGTTAGGCTAATATAACTAANGTTTATTTCAGCTTTATTGTACTTGCGTTGTGAATATGAGTGCAAGCTTCTTGTTAGCTTGGTGAACTGCGCTCACCGTAGAGCTACAGGTTGTTAATGGTTCAGCCGGAAATGCCTAGTTCTCATTGAGTAAGGGCTGCAGACCCGAAAGGTGAGGGCGGGGTGTTACACTATCAGAGTTAGGGTTAACCCTAACCTTGACTCATTTCCAGGTCTAGCTAGGAGGGCGTCACTTCACACCCGCCTCAAGTACTTTTTTTCCTTCTTCTTAAACCCTGCTTTTTCTTTTTGTATAGCTAGAGCTATACCACATTAAATACACACTACTGCAGGCCCACATATAGTTGAATTTAAGTAGGGGTGGGAATCGGGCGGGTTGGGCAGGTTTGAGGTTATGGACACGCCATGGCCACATTGTACCTCCTTTGCCCAGAATGCTCATATAGAACCCTCAAAACTCATAAGAGGTTTACCCACGAATGGCCCGAGTGGGTTTCTCGAGTTCTTCGGGTTCATGGGTTCTTCGAGTTACCCATGTTTCAATAAATTTAGGTGATTGAATGAAATTATTAATATAAAAAAATAGTATAAGGTAAATAATAAACTTAAATAAATAAAATATCTTTCATAGTTTCCAAAGATAAACAAACTAACATGTTAGAAATCAATTAAAATTTGACTACGGATTGATAAAATAATGCCCATACTTACCAAAATGCCCAACAACCTTTGCCCATGCTTGCACAAATACCGGATCGGGTTCGGGTTGGTCGGGTTGACCCAACCCAAGTCCCACCTCTAATTTTAAGGCTGACTTTTGGTATGGATGGTCTCCACCCTATGGAAATCATCTTCACCAAAATTTACCCTTTTAAAATATTTAATTATCTCAAATACGTGGCAATTTGCCCTTTTAAAATATTTAATTATGTCAATTACGTCTTGTGGTTACTTGGTGGCAAGTATCGCCTTGTATTACAGCTTCTGTCCTATGCCACAAATCTGAATACGTATAATTCTTTATTTGTAGTGCCATTTCAAAATTTTAACTAACTAAATGAGGTAATTCTATGTATTTGATCCTAAAGATAAATGTATTACTGATCTTATAGTATTGTTTAATTCAAAACTATTCTTGACTACTGCTTTTTGAGTTTTTATTTTATTTTTATTTTTATAACTGTGTGCTAAATGTCATATCTTTTTCTTTCCGTCTACAAATATTATTTCATGAATCTGTAGTGGCTCTAGGCTTTAACTTAACTATTGTTGTAGGTGCTAATCACATTGTATTGATATATATTCTACAATTGAACCCTCCAACATCTCACGCTTAGAGAAGAATGCAGATGCTGGAATTATTGCTGATCCTAGAATTGTTGCAGTCATGAACAAGGTATAATAGATGCCTATTCCTTTTCAATAATCATTTCTAAGTTTATGGTGTATTAATTTTAAATTGTCTTAGTCAAGTAGCGTGTGAGATGGTTGCTTTGAAGTTTACCATTTTTCTATACACTTTGTGATCTTCTTTTTCATTAAATAGACATGTACTATATCTACAAGAAATTATATGACTACGGAGTACTGAATATTGATGTTATTCTAGGACTGGGAGAAATTCAAATGTAGAAAACATATATTACTTAATGATGACATATAATTTCATCAAAATTATGTAGGTTTTGTTTATTGATATTATTATTATTATTATAAGAATGTGATTTACACTAGATAGTGATGAACATGCTTTCCAGTTTGGCAGATCCTATCATCTTTTTTTCAGCTCTTATGTAGGTTTTTTTTCAACATTGGGCAATTTTTTTACCGATTTTAAAATTTAATCCAAGTTGTTGTAGAAGGATTAACTAATGACCACTCTGTATGAGTTTTGTTTCAGAAATGCATAAGCCCTAATTTTCAGTTGGTTTGAATGAAACCAATTATAGTCTAATTGCAGGCTTTCTTTGGTGTATTTTATGGCCAGTTGCCAACTAACCACACAAAATATGGATAAAAATATTAAGAATGAAGTGATAGGAAAGATGAGAGGAAATTATTCACTCTGTGAAACATGATTGAGATGCTTTAAAAGTTTATAGATTGCAAACTATTATTATATGAATTGCAAATTTAAATGAATTCAGTATGTAGTGTTGACAGCTTAGCAGGTGAGTAAATTGCCTACAAACAATGAAGTTTTGCTAAAATTTCTGTAATGAAAGGATGTTCGTAAAAAATGAATTCATTGTTGTATCATCCCAAGTCTTCATTTGTATTTTCAAAATTTTCTTTGTCATACACACTAACTCTGTGAACCACTACATGGAATTGTATGGTTTTTTTCGATTATATGGTTAATGCATAGAAAGAAAAACTGAAATGACTTTATGAATTAATGTTATTTATATGTTTCATACGTGTTATTACGTCTTATTGATAATGCGATTTTTGTATTTGTATTATAATTATTTTTAAATGAAAATACGTTTAACAACGTTGACAAAACGTTGTAACTAGACTTTTAATAACGATTATTTATTATGGTTAAAATGGATTATCAAACATTGCATAAACATTGTAAAATAATGTTATACAACTAGTGTTAATTATTGTAAAAAGTATTGTTTACAATATTTTAAAATCAATGTTAATGTGGTATTAACAACATACAAAAAATATTGTTAAAACTATTATATTATAACGTTTTATAACTATTGTTAAAAGTAAAAATAACAACGTAGTATTAATGTTGTCAAAATAACAAAACGAACTGCAAAAACACATATTCACAACGTGTGGTACAACGTTGGACAGGCGTTGTTAAAACATGTCCTACTTTTTACAACACTAGGGTACTACAACGTATGATAAAATATTGTTGAAGTACTTTACCAACGTTTTTTCATCGTTGTAAGAGGGGTTTTTTCATGTAACGATGTTAAGGTAGATCTTAAGGTAGAATCAATCAACCTCGAGTTTTGTGAAACAGTTGCATAAACAGTTGATGTGGATGGAGGGGTTTAGTTCGACATATCTGAACCTTGCATTTGAGATGTTGCGAAGAGATTTTTTCAAAGCTGAGATTTTCTGGTTAGAAAGACAGAGTATAGGAAGGAGATGTTAGATGAAATGTGAAAGGTCCATGTTTTTATGTTTGTCGAATTTCGTGTCANATTGAAACATTCGATTCTTGTTCTTAATTCCGCATATTGAGAATCGAATAAGTCAATACTCCTATTAGAGATCTTTGTTGTACTCTTATCACCTTAGTAATTTTAAATTAGGTGATAATGTGATCCTTCACCATAGTCACATTGACATACGGTTAAATTCATTAACCGTAGGGTGAAATTAGACTTTCAAAATGCGTGATAAGATCGAAAATATCTAATACCTATGTTAGGTTGCTATGCATGTCTGAAACTTATCTTTTATTTGTGGATGTTCTTGCTTTTCAAACTTAAAAAAGTCTAAACAATATTTTATTTTGTGGTTTTAGATTACATGTTATGTTTTGGACATGAGAATGTTATGTAAACATTATGCAGGTTATTTTTATATTAATTATGCAGGTTTTTTTTACATGGGCATATATGATATACACAAAATTATATGAGTGGCCATATAATCTTATTTATTAATGTTATTTTTATAAATGAAATGTTATAAATGACTTTGCAGGTAGAAAAATAAAGAAAAAAAATTATAGTCATTTGCATATGTATACCAAGCAACAATAAATATTTACAGAATATTTGTAGTGGGAATACCAAGCAGCAACATAAGTTTACCATAAGAAATATCTGTTGCAGTAAATAGTTGCAACAATAAATGTTTGCCGACAACAAACATTTCTCATGCTACCAAGCTGGGCCATAATAACAAATGAGATATAAAAATAAAAGTTGTTGCATGAAAAGTTACTTTTTGATCTATAAAAATAAATGATAAAAGAAAAAGTAGTTTGTATGAAATATACCTTTTTTATCCATGATAACATGTTGGTTTTTACATAAAGTTGTTTAAATACACTTTTTGAATCATGATAATATATGATTTATTACATAAAGTTATTATATTTGCTAAAATGTCATCTTACATCTACTTTATTGTCAAAAAGAAATGTTTGTGCTTAGTGGCCAAAAGTTAGAGTTCTGTTGAAAAGTAATAAAAACCTTAGGTTAAAAATAACTCATTTGCCCGTAAAAAAAAATAAAACACTCCATAAGCTTTAAAATAAGCCTTAGTGGGACTACACCCTTTTTTCCTCACTCCTTCACTCAAGGTCCATCATATTCATTGTGGGTTTTATGCTTCAAGTTAGGGTCTTAGGCCCATTGTCGATCTTGGGCTTCAAAAGCCCATCTTCCATGAAGTAGGATATATTACAACTTCACTTATCTTAGTGGGCCTCAAAGGCCTAGTACCGACAAAAGGGTTTTACAACTCATTTCTTCTCTTATGGACTTAACAAATCCATCCTTTCCCAAAACCTAAAAATAGCTAAAAAAGGATAATCTTTCCTAGAATAAGATCAGTCTAGGTTAGATTTGTTTAGCTTTAGATTAGGAATGCATTAGCACTAAGTTGCTTGTTAATTTCGAAATTCGTCTAAGAATTCTCCTAATAAACTTTTTAAGTGAGACCACCATGGACGGCCATAGAAACCCAACATTCGTGTTTAAGCCGGGTCGATGGTCTTGCTAACTTAACCAAGTTAGGCTAATTATTAAATGGATCCCACTTTGCGATTAATCTTAAAAGATTTTTAAATGAGAAAAAAATAAATGATTTCTAGATAACAAAAAATTATTTGCATGCATTCTAGTACTAGAACTTTATAAAGAGAATTAAAAATTATAGATAAGTTTAGAATTGAGTTATGCTCATTTCATTTGTGATGTGGTACACATATGTCATATTTTTCAAAACTTTCAGGTACACGTGAATTTATCCACACGTATCCCTTTTGCATGTATTAAAATTACACATAAAAAATACACTTTCGAAACTCTTCGTACGCGCGCTTTATAACACGCAGTGAGTTACTCACACGTGATAAGAGTAGTATATAATGTTTTCAAAATCACTTTGGGTACATGTGTAGTAATACAGCCGTGTCATAAAACTTGCTCTTTTTAAAATCTCAAACTACTACATTTGTACATGTGTACTTGAGAAATACACACATCTTGTATTGCACATTTGAGCTGAAAAACCAAGTGAATGTGTGCAAACATATGCACGTGTCACGATGTTTCTTATAAGTCTATGTGAATTGCTTGCAAACACGTATAAAACAGTAAATATGTGTATCTTTGCCTTGTACGAATAAAATATTCGTGCAACATGTTGCTCAGTGCGCGTGCGAAATAATTCGCACATGTCACTTTTTTCAAAACGTGCCTAATAAGAGGCATTTGTGTCAATTTTGCCCCAGAAAATTTTATAATACACATTTTTTAGTAGAATAATGATAGTTAGATCTAGTAATTCTCTAAAACATCCTTAGTTATGAAGTAAGGGGTCGATCTCACGATCGGGCAGTTATCGGGTGCCTAATACCTTCCCTACCCGTACTTGGATTCCGTACTTAGGATTTCTGATCGCAAAATGACAAATGGATCATCGCCATGATTTCTTAAAAATTTAGAATTAGGGTAATTTTTAAAATTTAGGTCATGATTCCTAATAATCAGGTGGTAACTCCTACAATTTCATACATTTACCCCATATGGTAGAATTTTTGCTCGCCTCTTTTTTTGTCCTCTTTTAGCGATGGAAAATGGGTCGAGTAAAAATTTATGGATCTACAAATGGTTTTGGGTTAGAAACTCACCCAAACAAATGAAGAAAGAGGATGGGGAAGTATGGGGTTGATCTCCCATTTCCTCTCTTATTTCTTCTTCTTCATTTTTATTCTCTTCCTTCCTCTTCCCATGCTACTGCCATTTCTTTTTCTTATTAGTTTAGAGGGGTATTTTAGTCATGAATGGCATTGTGCGAGACACACATGTGCCTTTACAAGAAAAAATCACAGAAACTGTGAGATTAATTGGTAAGTTAATTACGGGATCTTTGAGGGGAAAATCCAAATGGCGAATAATTTTGAGGAAGTAAGTTAAATTAACCCTAATAATAATAATAATTAAGTCTTTATATAATTTATACTATCTTTTTTTTGTGATATATATCAATATCATCCATCACCATCATTAATTATCATCATTCATCATCATCATCATCATTATCACCATCATCATCCATCATCCCCATCATGACCACCACCACCATCATCATCATCACTACCATCATGATCATCATCATCTATCATCATCATCATCATCGTCGATGAAGGGATGATAAAGACTTTTGGTTGCTATGAAGAAAAAATGATGAGAGAGAATGAAGAAAAAAAAATTAACGAGAATAAAAATAATGTGAGAGTCTGATAAGTTACTTCTTTTGGAAGTAAAAAACGCAAATGTTTTGCTTCTAGAAGGCACTTCGTAAAAGAGTTACCATACAAGTATTTTTGCTTTTTAACTTATATAAGTCGAAAAATAACTTTTTAAGTGTTTGTCAAACACCCTATAAGCTTTGGAGAGGCACCCCTAAAGTTTGGTTGTGGGCTCAGACACAACGTATACACATTCCGTGTGATTTTGGTTGTAAATATGTTCCAGAAGGAGACCGAAACATAGAACATATGTATATGTTTTCTACCTTTTTTTTGTTGAAATCCCTTTGTATGAGAGATTTTCAAGATTTTATTATGGAATTTCATTTATGGAATAAAATTTTAATATAAATACATGTTATTCAATTGTACAAGCGTTGTACAAAGGCGTTGCACGTATTCCTTAGAGTAACTGTGAGGAGAGAGGAATAGATATAAAGACATAGTAGGTAGAGGGAGAGAGAATCATGGAAGAATATAAATAGAGAAAATAAAGGAGTTAGATAGAAAAAATTGTTGGAGAGATTTATGGAAGTGATAAAGGTTTAGTGTGAAATGTCCGTATTGTCTAATTTTAAGGGGCACAATTGACTTAACTAATAGTATAGATATCACACACAAGGCCGATTTTGGATCAACCCCAGTTTAGTGTCAGTTTTCCCCCAATGATGAGGTAAACTGCATCTGAATATGGGGTGATTGATAATTTTATGGGGTAGATTTTGTTTTGTGTGTTATTTGTTTGGTTTTTTGTATTCTTTTTTGACCAATAAGGAGCTCCTTTTTTTAAGAGTTGAGGATAATACAGATGGTATCATAATTCTGCTATGCTAAGCATAAATTATTGAGTTGAATTGAACCGTGTATGTCTCAACCAATGTTTTAAAAACGGACCGGACCGGCCTGTTGAACCGGTGAACCGGCGAATCAGTGCTAAATCCGGGTTGGGTTAATATCGACCCAGAGTTTTTTTAAAAAACCGGTGTATTTTATTCAACCCAGTTAACCCG
Organism: Macleaya cordata; assembly: GCA_002174775.1. Lineage (NCBI taxonomy): Eukaryota > Viridiplantae > Streptophyta > Magnoliopsida > Ranunculales > Papaveraceae > Macleaya > Macleaya cordata. The sequence continues at coordinate 46,326 of MVGT01002326.1, read as the reverse complement.
ACCGATCCAACCACTGACCCAGTCGAACCAATTGGGTTTTAAGCTTGGTCAAATTTGACCTTCAATCTGTTTTTTGTGTAAAAGATAATTTAATATTGTAGATTTTCAAGAATATTAAAGATCCTAAACCCACTACAATAAATACAAAAAAAGAGAAAGTTCCCAACCGGCCGGTCCGGTCCGGTCCAGCCGTTGATATTTGAAAGCTTAAGCCTTATACCCTAATTAAAGATGAAGACTGTTGGTCTTCCAATTCTTTTCTCTTTCCCAAGAATTCTAACAAATAAAAGAATGATAAAATAAAATTAGAAAGGCTAAAAATTAAAAGCAATAAAAAGAAGAGTTTGTTTCTCTTTAAATAGATCATCGGGATGATATCAATTTCACTTTGTTCAAGTAATAGTATATGTACTATGTATTATGTATAATGTAGCCTATATATACACGGGTTAATCCGGTTGACCCACCGATTGAACCAATTTGACCCAACCCAACACTTTATCCGGGTCGATCTCCGGTCCGATTTTTAAAACATTGGTCTCAACTCACAATTTAGTGAGTGAAATGCAGTATGTGCCTGCAACATACTTTTTGCGTTGGGATATTATAAAGAAAACCAATATATGAAGGTAAAATCTGATTGGGGACGTTTTCTTTTTTTTTTTTTTTTTTGATAATCAGCAATGTGGATGTTTGGGCACATTGGTTTACAGAAATATAAAACATATGTAAATCTGCGATATTTATGTACAGAGTAATCATCCAAACTTGTATGTGTTTAATTTAGAAATAAAAGTTGCGCATTCCTATGTTGCAGACCACAAATATAAAAAACATATTCTCCAATTTCTTCTTTCTTCTAGTTATTTTTTTTTTTATTGGCTAATGTCAGTTGCTATTGCAGTAAAATTCTCAATTATATGCTTCTTTCTAATTATTTCGGAAACCAAAATGGTGGTTGTCTTATTTTTTCACGAAATTTATCTGTCTCCAAAGGAAGGACTAGGATCATAACACCCACATTCTTTACTCTTAATTTCTTCCGCCCCCACTCCCATCAGTTAGTAAGAAACAAAATTTCAGTAAAAAAAATTATTTTGAGGAGCTTTGTTATGTAGGTATAATTATACCCTCGTGCATAGCCGTTGGAAAAATCAGACGAGGTAAATTCTGAAACCCTACTCTAACAAATCTAAATAATCAATATAAAGAATTTGAAAAGATTGAATAGACTCACCAAATCCGCAATTACATAAACAAAATTGATTTCTTTATTTTAGATCAATGGCGTTTGGATCAGTTTTGTTTTTTTTTACTTGGGGTGAACTGCTACATGTTAAGTTCATATAATAAGAACAATTTTAACAACATCTAAAATTGGGGTGAATAGACACTAACTTGGGGCAGATCCATAACTACCCATATCACAACTATGTCAGTGTTTTTTTTTTTTAAATTTAGCGTGTGTTGTGTTGTGTTGCGTTCCGTGTTTCTTAGCCTAAAACCTAGGGCGTGGGACTGGGCCTTGGCCAAGCTTTGGTTGGGCTTGGAATGGTTAAGTTGTTGTTGGATGTTGGTCAGACTCGGACTCAATTCGAGCATCAACGAACACTTGAAAAACCCGTGCAAATGCGAAGCCTATGCAACTTTGGGATTGGTTAGGCTATGGCCTTTGTATGGAAGTTTGGTGGATGAAAGGACTTACATGAAAAAAGTCTTGAGAATACTGCTATTGGGACAACCTTAAAGAGGTGTCGCTACACCCCCACATAGATACAATTCTAAGATTGATATTTTTATTAAGATGTTCTCATCACTATATAGATCATCTTAAAAAAAAAATCAGTCCATTCTAAAGTTTCTAATCTTATTATTTCTTTACTAAATTTTAGTTGAAAATCAGCGGTGAGAAATTGGAATTTAAGAGAACCATAACCGAAAAATGTAACCAATTACCTGATTTCGGTTCAAGCTTGTTGAGTACACCAATATTTAACAATTAATCACAGAGTAGACTGATAAGAAAACAAAAATATGGAAACTGGAACCGCTAAGAAAACTTATTCAATAAGTTCTACCTAGTTTTGATAGTTGAGGAACATAATTGGAACTGACCCATTGACACCCAAATTCCTTTTAAGTAGGTACGGTTGTTGTTTATTTCTTTCTTAATAATCTTTTGACAAGAAAAGGCTGTAATATAGGAGGGCATATATGTCCTCTGTCCCCGAATTCTCTGTCTACTCCAATGCCTTGTGGGATTCAAATGTAGATGATATAATAGCTAATATTTGGTGAAAATATTTGCTAATCCCATCTAAGGTTGATCGAAAGATCAACTGTCCATACTAGCTAGCTATAAGATTGATTTTGCAACAGTTGATTTTCTAATTTATTGTTGATGGCGTTAAAAGTTTTAAAATAGACTGATTTTTTGTGAGAATAATCTATAGGATGAGAATATTATTCTCACCAAATATTAGCTATTAAATCGTGTTCATGTAAACCCTACAACGTATGAAGGCAAAATCGTCTTCACATGCTCTCATAATATAGATGCGTCCTCTTAATGAAGACATTATTATAACACCTGAATATTGCTAGAAAAAGTATAACAAATTACTATACTCGTACAAATTTTGGTCGTATTATTCATCGGTTCCAAGTAACCGACAATACATATTTCATAACATGATCTATCGATCGTATTAAACTAACAAAAAATATTATATTTGTATTGTTGACTCTACATAACTAACAAATTATTTTGTACCGTCGACTGTTAATTTGAAATGAGCAGTTTGTTATAACTTATGTGGAAATATCCACGGCCTAAGGGCAAGGCTAGTGCACACACTTAAACCCCAAACCCATAAATTTTTTAAGGCTAGTGGGCACCCTTGAACACCAAAACCCTCACCTTGTCTGGTAGTTTAATGGAAGGTGTAGGGGTTAAGGATACCTGCAGATATGTTCTGCGACGCAAAATCGCAGATAAGTTCTGCGATGGCACAATTAAAAAGAATAAAAAGAAAGGAGTCGCAGAAGTTTTCTACGACACACTTTTTTTTAATTAATAAAATAATTAAAAAATATTTTAGTTAATAAAATAATTTTAAAAAAAGGGTGTCGCATATAACTTCTGCTCTCGCAGAAGTTATCTACGACACATGACACTTCCTCCATTAGCCTTGCCAACAGGTTATACCTCAAACCCACCAAACAGGCCTTGCCCTAATCCTACAATATAGTTCAAGCGATGGCTTGCTAGATCGGTTAAGATATATATATATATATATATATGTGTGTCCTGTGAAGTTTTGGAAAAATCAATCAAGGTTTTAGAAAATTCATTTCTCTTATATTTGAGGGAACTTCTATTTTAGGTGGGTTTTCTTTTCATATTTAGTTAGGATTCCCTTTTCCTTCTAGGATTGGGATACCTATTGGAGGCTATAAATATAGGAGTAGGGCATTAGCCTAAATCATTCAGAAAAACAACATTGAGAGTGTGAGATCTCTTGAAAGGGTTGTGAGTCTGAGGATAGAGAGAAGAGTGTGAGAGCAATATTGTAGAGAGAGAAGTTTGAGAAGCAAGCTAGAGAGAAGCTTGTGAGAGTAGTTGAGTGTGTGGCTTGCTTTGTAATCCCTTTGATCTTAGTGAAAGAAGTTGTTCTTTGCCATGAAAGTAGCCAAAGAGTGGTGAACTACATAAATCATTTGTGGTGTGTTTCTATCTCTATTCTTTATTATTTTCGTGTTAGAATTTGCTTGTCATTGTTTGTAGTGAATCCTAAGCATACAGAGGGTAAAAATCCTAACAATTGATATCAGAGCTTTTGGTGATCAACAATGGCGGCTTTTGCTACGATTGGAGATGGGAAGGTGGTAATAGAGAAATTTGATGGAAATAAGAATTTTTCCTTATGGCAACTTCGAATGAAAGATGCCTTGGTTCAACAAGGTCTAGACGATGCGTTGCGTGGGAAAGAAAAGAAGTCAGCAAAGATGGATGATGAGAACTAGAAGAATATCAATTCAAGGGCGGTAAGTACTATTCGTTCGGGATTGTCTGATGAAGTTGTGTATGATGTGATGGAGAAAACATTTGCAATAGAATTATGGAAGAAGTTGGAGGACCTTTACATGGCTAAAAGTCTTACCAATCGACTGATTTTGAAGCAACAGATGTATTCTTTCATAAGAGAAGAGGGTGTAGAAATACACACCCATATAGGTGAATTCAAACGAGTTCTTTGTGATTATTCTAATGTTGGCATTAAGTTAGAGGATGAAGATAAAACAGTTCTTTTGCTTGCGTCATTACACCGTACTTATAAGTACTTGATTAAGACTCTACTTTACGGTAGAGACACTATCACTTTAGAACAAGCAAATAGTGTCACTACAAAAATTAAGGCTTTTTGTGACGATCCAAAACCGTAGCAAAAAGAGAGGAAATCGTAGCAAACTCGTTTTTGTGATGGTTTTTGAGGCGTAGCTTTAAGTGGCGTAGCAAATATCTTTTGTGACGAAATTTCGCTACGACTTACCGAGTCGTAACAAATATTCTTTTTTTTTCTACGGTTCAAACCGTAGCTAATTGAGGGTCAAATATGCCACTTTTTGTGGTTTATTGTTACGCTTTGTGACCGTAGATGGTTTGCCAAGTCCCACAGACTTGGGTGCGTGGGTTGGCCTGCCAGGGATCCTCACCCTTACGGGGGTGGGTGTGTTGGCTTGCCATGGTCCGGCACCCAATGGCTGAGTGTGTTTGGCTTGCCAGGGATCCTCACCCTTACGAGGGTGGGTGAGTTGGTTTGCCATGGTCCCTCATCCTTAGGACCAGTTTCACTTGTTGTATGTAGATTTTCAAAAGAGAAGGAAAATTCAAAAAGGGGATTTCTACAAAAAGGACTTCGGTTTTCAAGAGGGTTCTTCCAAAATAGCTTTCGAACTTTAATTTAAAAGACACACAATCTATATATATACTACTATATATTATCACTAAGGTGAACTTGTGAAAAGTTGAGGACTTGCTACATATTCATATATACCTATCACGTATCTTATTTTGCATGTGAGTACAACGAATTCAATGCTTGTAACTATATTCATGTATATATATTTTCCTTATATATATATACACAAAAGTACATACAAGTGTGAGTATAATTATACGTGTACGCATGCATGCATGCAATTTTCTTACGTAAAAACATATGCTACCAATGCATTTTATTCTAACACATTCCATGCAAAAGCATTTTTGCGAATGCTCTACTTCTCATCTTATGCATGAGGTAGTGGTTCATCTAAGGGTTGGAATCAATCCATCAACCACTCATCCATCACACAAAAGTCATATGTAGCATTATTTCCCTTCACGTACATGGCGCCAGTTGCCATGCACCTTACACACGTGCCACCCTACGTTAGGTGTGGCTAGTCTCATGGGCTTCTAAAGGCCCACAAGAAAATTCTTCAAGGTGTTACATTATTACCCCCTAAACAAAAATTTCATCCCGAAATTTAATCTACAAGGTCTAGGGATTACCTGCGAAGAGTTCTAGATGTTTAACTCGCATCTCCTCTTCCGATTCCTATGTTGCCTCCTCCAGCCCGTGGTGTTGCCATTGGACCTTCACGAACCGCTTTGTTTTATTGCAAAGTTCTTGTTCCTTGGATTCCAGGATCTGGATAGGGTGTACCTCATAACTCACGTCTTCATTGACCTGAACTTCTTGCCACTGTTCCTAAATCGCTTGACTCCAAGCCGAGGACTGAGTTTCAGGAACACATGGTCTCCTTCTTGAACCTCTAAGGGTCTCTGACAGTTATCTTCATTACTCTTCTGTCGGCTCTATGCGGTTTTTATTCGTTCCTTGATCAGTTGAACTTTCTCCATGGTTTCTTGGACCACCTTTGGTCCTCGGATTCCTTTTTCTCAGAATTTCGTCCAACACAGTGGTGTTTGGCAAGGTCTCCCATACAGTGTGTAGACGCCAAATTTTCGCACACCCCGGAAAATACCCATTTTGGCTGCACCTCGATTTACGTGAAAAATTTAACGAAAAATTGGTTTAATGTGACTAAGTAGGCTTCACTCCATCGGTCCAAAATTCGGCTTAAGGTCGGAACGAGAAGAAAACCAAATCTCGGGGAACCCCGAACCCGGAATAGAACCGGTTCAGTCGAGGAACCATAGGATTTTAATCCCTGGGTATCACCACGTGTCGCGACGGGATCGGTTGATCCCGATTTTTCCCAAATCAATTATGTTTTGTCAAAAATCAGTTCTTGAAAGAATTTTTCTTAAAAATCAAATTTCAAAATGGTGGGACCCATTTCCATTTTTATAAGGAAAACACAAAAAAATGATGAGGTTTTTTTTTTAAAAAAAATGGCCAACTTGGCGACAAGCATGGGGGGAACACTTCTTGTGTTTCCTCCATGCCCCCACGCACGTGGTGGGTTGTGCCAAGGAAAAGATAAAATGGGGGGAGAAGAGAGTTAGAGAGAGACTGGCAGGGGGAAAAACGAACAGAGAACTTAGGAGGAGAGAGACAGATCGAAGGAGATCAAGAGAGAGATTGGGAGAGAAATCGGGGAGAAGAGAGTTGGAGAGAGAGACCGGTAGAGAGGAGAACACAGGAGAGAGGACCAAGGGAGCTGGAGAGTGATCGAAAAAGAAAGAGACTGAAGGAGAGAGAGATTGAGAGAGAAACGAAGAGAGAATTGAGGGAGAGAACTGAGAGAGAAAACAGAAAAAAAAGAGGGAGAGAACTGTCGAGAGGTCGAGAGAGAACAGAGAGTAGAGAGCGAGAGAGATCGAGAAGAAGAATGAGGAAGAAGAGAGAAGGAACAACGACACAAAAAAGAAGGGAAGCAGCAGCAGCTGCAGCTGCTGCTGCTGCCGTCTGAGATCGAGGAAGAGGAGAGAAAGAAGAAGAAGAAAGAAAGGAAGAAAAAAAAAAATTTGGCGTCTGTAACTGACGGCCGGTGGAGAAGAATAAGGGAGGAGGAGAGAGAGAGAAAAAAAAAGTTTTTTTTTTAAAAAAAAACAGTAAAAACAGAAAAAAAGGAAAAAAATAACTTTTTTTTTTTTACAAAAAACAAAACAGTAAAAAAAAAGTAGAAAAAAGGTTTTTTTTTTAAAAAAATCTTTACAAAAGCAATTTTGCAAAAAAAAAACATTTTAATTTATTTCTCATCTACTTTTCCTCCACAAAAATATTTAGCAAAAAAAAAAGAAAAACAGTTTTGACTTATTTTTCTTTTTCTCCCTTGCATTAACTGCAAAAACAATTTTATAACATCCCTAGAATTTTGGTTCTCTCCACTTGGACAAGGAGTGGGGCCCGCTTATCACCCCCATCGCACATCGACACGGGGAGAGATTTTTTACAAACGGGTCGACGGGCTCGTGTCGAATAGGTAATAATCCCTGTCTCATCTTTTGTTTTCTTCCATTGTTGAGTTTATATTCCCTGTGATGAACTGACGATGTAACGGTGCTTTGACGATTCAATGAAATTTTGCATGCAACTTTTGACGGTAAAAAATGTGGTAAATGTAAATTTCATATCATATGATTTTTAGCATATGTTACGTGATTTATGTAAACTTTGCATGAGATAATTTATGACACACATACACGCCACATGATGTTTACGTGAAACATGGGTTAAAATCTTCGCGTTAAATGTTTTGCATGATGCATGCATGAAATGATCAAGCATGTGACAATGAGGCAGTTTCCACACTGAGCATAGTACATCTTTTTCGACATGAGTTAGTATCACTATTTTTCCATGTTCAACATGATTGACATTGTGCATGTGACTTCATCATTTTTGCATAAACATTTTTGCACTCCCGTCTTTGTGCTTAAAGCTTTGATATCATAAGTGCGCTAATTTACTCGTCTGATGGTTTAGAGTCATTAGTGTCGTGTTTTGATTACTTTGCTAGTTTTAGATCAAAACGTTCAATAAGCCTCTGAATAAGCTATTTTGGGCCTGCGGGCCCATCCCTTCGTGGTGGGTCCACGGGTCTTCCTTCGTTTCCCCCAATTTTCAGCCTTCGGGCTCTCTAACGATTAATATGAGCTTAAGAGCTCATTTCTCGGGCTTGGGCCTAAGGGCCCGCCTCTATGCTAGGCCCATAGGCCTAGATCCATTTTTCTAGGGCCCAAAGCCCATCACCATCACTCGGGCCATTAGAACCTATCCTCTTCTTGTTGGTCCAAGAACCCATATCCTCTCATGTCGGGCCTAAGGGCCCGATAACTGGCCAAACCCTAAAAGCAAACAATAATAGAGATTAAGGTCTCTAGCTTAGTTCACCCTAGAGTTAGGCTCTGCGTGCTTGTAGCTTTAGGTTGCATTAGTCTAGGATTGTGTGTTGTTTTCGAGGGTGTGTAGGGTTCCACTCGATATGGAAAACCATTATACCCTCACTTTTGTTTCGCATGTCATTTTCCAGATGCATCACATTTAGCTTAGAGATCTTCATACATAAAGAGTCAGGGTCATCCTTAATCAGATTAACAATCTTTAGATACTTTTGTGCGGTACTAAAGCATAGGACATGCATCATTCGCGTCTCACCGACGCTCAAATTCCTCAGGCATACGTGCATTGTGTGATCCTATTTTGTCTCCGGGTACGTTCTATGTTGGACGTGACCCCTCTTTCAGGTTCATGCCTAAAGGCTGAATCTGCCTTTCGTCGTCTTTGAGATTTATGCCTACGGGCTGAATCTACTATCATCATCTTTAACTCTCAGCTTTCGTCGTCTCTGAGAGTCGCTACTGTCGTCATCTTCGGGACACTCTACTCTCGTCGTCATTGAGAGTCCCAACACTCGTCTTTTAGATTCACGACCAAGAGCATCCATGGATCTGTCTTTGAGATTCTCCGCTTTCGTCATCTTGGAGATTCTCTACTATCGTTGTCATTGAGGTTCATGCCTCAGTGCTGAACCTGTCTACCATCGCCTTCGGGACACCCTACTTTCGTCATCTTTGAGAGTCCCAACATTCGTCATCTTTCAGATTCACGCCCCGTAGCGTCAATGAATTTGCCCATCATCTCCTTTCAGATTCACGCCCCGTAGCGTGAATGAATCTGCTTTCGTCGTCTTTCAGATTCACGCCCGGCAGCGTCAATGAATCTGCTTTCGTCGTCCTTCAGATTCACGCCCCGTAGCATTAATGAATCTGCTCATCGTCTCCTTTCAGATTCACGCCCCGTAGCGTCAATGAATCTGCTATCGTCCTCTTCCAGATTCACGCCTCATTGCGTTAATGAATCTGCTTTCGTCGTCTTCCAAATTCACGCCCCGTAGCGTCAATGAATCTGTTTATCGTCGTCTTTCAGATTCACAGCCTGTAGCGTCAATGAATCTGCTTATCGTCCTCTTACAGATTCACGCCTAAGAGCGTCCATGGATCTGTTTTCGTCATCTTTGTTGGTACGTGGATACAAAGTACGTCCACGTCACTGGCCTTTCATCGTCTTTGTCTGTGCGTGGATACAAAGTACGTCCATGTCACTTGCTTCTCGTTGTCTTTGGACACGTCCTATGTTGGATGTGATCCCTCAGTGTATGGTGCATACAACACCATATCACATGTTTGAGTGTACGTGTACATATTGCACGTATCACACCTCTTATTCGCGCGTGGATACAAAGTACGTTCACGTCACTGTGCTCTTAGCACGCAGGCCTAGTGATGGCATGCGTCGCTTCCTTTGCTGCATTCAGACAGATGGATGTATGCATCTTTCGCCCGAGAACTATTTGATCATGACACGTAGATTTATGGGGCTTACTTACCGTAGTGCAGTTGTTTTTGTGTATGTAGCATAACTTAGTATCGATTGTATATTTCCCTAAAAGTCTTTAATCGCGAAGTAGAGGTCGTCCTCACGGACGGGCGGTTGTTGGGTGCCTAACACCTTCCCAACCCGTACCTAGATCCCCTTATCCGTTATCTCTGTATCGTAGACCATCTACTTTGGACTATCGCCATGGTTTTCTTGGAAAACTAGATTTAGGTCGATTTTCTAAAATCTCGGGTCCTGATTCCCATAAATTAGGTGGCGACCCCTTACATATCACATTCATACCCCTTTTGAGGTGGGCGAATCCAACTTATGCGTCCCCCACGTGCGAGTCTCCCTCAAGCGTGGTGCGCGCCGGATTACGGCTCCACAGACTGGCGACTATGTTGGGGATTTTAGAGATCTAACTTGAAAAGCGATTAAAGAATTTTAGGGAATATATGATCATATACTTCTCGGGCTTGCACACACACACACACTGCACGCACCCATTCATTTGCATTTGCATTTGCATCTCATATTCTTTGTGATACTATAGGAAACAAAACCTGTGGTTGCGGTAGGTCTATTCCCGACTGGGTGGTCATATGGGAATAACGACCGAAACTCCACACCCTCCGCCTTATACTAACGACCAGTCTTCAGACTGCGAGGTATATATTACTGAGGTGACCCGAACCTTTACCCGAATACAGAGTCTAGTTGAGCCCTGCATGCATGTAGTAGCGGTAGATGGATCCCTAGGAGTAACCCAAAGGACTGCATTCATGCTACACAATTTCCGAGGCATAAGCACGGTAGAGGTTTTTTGTGTTACTAATCTCGCTGGTCAATGTGCATCTCAACTAGGTACTAAGTATTTGTCGTGGACTAGTGGAAGATTATAGAGGCAGCCTGTGCTGCGATGGATGAAAAAGAATATAAACACAAGCCGTTAGTTAGAGGGGATCAGTTCACAAGGGACAAGTCAGCAAAGTGGGAGAGTGTGGGTTAGGCCGACCAAGCGACTGACAAGAACTACCTAAAAAATGGCAGATGAGAATGCGCATACAGGCACTTCCGAGGCCGCAACAGCTCAAAGTATGGATGAGATGATTAGGGCTAGTCTGGCCAGGGTCATAAGAGAGGATTTGGGTACGATCCTAGAAAAGCTAGGAACTGAAAAGCTGGCATCACAGAACTCTCCGTCTGAGAAAATCACTGCACCCGCTGAAACTAGAAGCGTAGAAAAAGAGCGATACTCCGCTCCTGACCAAAGAAGATTAGAAAAGGGGAAGGCCCCGATGCAGGAGCCATCAAAGAATGCTCCTATGTTCATGATTAATGATTCGCCATGAAAGTCACAAGACAAAGCACCCTAGGATGATTTGACTCATTACCACCCGTTTAATCATGATAACAATCGATATGATGAGTGGCGTCCAGAATATGGGAAGCAACGAGATGTATTATATAAAGGGTGATCAAGAGGCTCCAACGTCTAGAAGGTTTCACCACCTACGACATTAATTCTTGGTACCAGCAGCCAGATGAGCAGTGGCCGCCAAAATTCAAATTCCCTGAGATGACTAAATATGACGGAATAGGGCCCCCGAAGGCTCACGTTTTGATGTAAATAAGATGCATGAAGCCAATGGGGGTCAGCGACAATATACTCGCACATTTGTTCCAGAGAAGTTTAGTTGGAAACGCCTTCACTACAAAAAAGTTGACTTTTAGGGACGCTTAAATAGGGACAGTTTTTTAGAGTGTCCCAAATAGTCCATTATTTGGGACGGTTTTAAAGCCGTTTGTCCCTATTAGTCAATTATTTGGGACGGATTACTAATATTCAGTCCCTAATAATATAAAATTTGGGACTCTTCTGTCCGTCCCAAATGACTTTTAAATATCACCTCTTCAGTTGGTAGAAAATGGGTGTATAGGGACGGTTAGAAAATCGGTCGAGAATGTAACTATTGGGGACGATTTTGCTAAATTGTTTCAGTCCCTAATGTGTAAAATATTTGGCGGCCAAATATTTCCCGCATTAAATTTTCGCACAAAATATTTGGGACGGAATACTTAACTATCAGGGACAAAATCGTCCGTCGAAAAAAACCTTTTTTTTTCAAAATACAGTCTCTCAAAACCAATAACCCTTTCACAAAAAAACAGTTAGAGGAACTTGATCGAAGAGAAGACCGGTGCCCTAGCTCTCCTACTGGCGCCGTTCGCCCTCCCTTCGTCGTGCTTACCGCCTGGTAACTCTCTTTGCTCTCTCTTTCTCTCTTCTCTGCTCAGTCTCTCTCTCTCTCTTCTCTGCTCAGTCTCTCTCTCTCTTTTCTCTCACCGATCGTTCTGTTCTCCCCTGCTCTCTCTTTTCTCTCCCGATCTCTCTTCTCTGTTCATTCTCTCTCTGTATTCATCTCCCACCTTTTTCTTCTCTCTCTATTGATATCTCGTTCTCCCTCTTTTCTCAACCTTAGGAGACGATGATCATGAACTGATCTATCGTTCTCTCTGTTCCCTTTCACTTTTTTTCTCTATCTGCTATCTATTTGTTTTTGTGATCAGTAAAAATAATGTGTATTTATTTTAGTTTAATCTCTCTCTGCTATCTATTTGTTTTTGCTATCTATTTGTTGTTGTGAAATTGGGGATTTTCTATACAGTTGGTATTTAAGAAATTGGGGATTTTTGTGCAGGTTAGTTCATTACAAAAAACAACAATAATATATGTTTTTTCTTTTGATTTTTAAGTTAATTTTTTTTTTAGACATAACCTTTGATATTTGATCAATATTGTTAAATCTATTTTTCACTGTGAGATCTGTTTACAGAATTTTTCATCTGACAGATTTGTATATTTGTTTTGATTATTCTTGATATTTGTGTTAAAGGATGCTACCATTTTCTCTAATCTGTTTAGCATAAACTTGTAATTTGTTGCATCTTGGTCTGTTTTAGACCTTGACATGTAGGCANGCATCTTGGTCTGTTTTAGACCTTGACATGTAGGCACTATAGTTTTATTGACCGTCTAAAAATATTAGAATGTAGATGACATTTTAAATTAATTCAATATAACAAGATGCCATAAGTTCATAATACATGTGCTAGAAAAGAAATATTTTACAAATATGTTCATGTCTGGACTACCTCTCACAAATATTAAAGGTTTCAAT
>MVGT01002326.1:5603-22015 GCA_002174775.1 Macleaya cordata | reverse complement strand
TTTCGAAACCAACTATGTTGCTTTCGAAACCAAGGTTACCTGTTTTCAGTTGACATTTGGTTTCAAAACCAACAATGTGGTTTCGAAATCAACTGTGCACAACTTAGTCCTCTAAGCATTTTTTAAGTCTTTTAAGAGCATTTTTAAGTGTGGAAACTCTCTCTAAGGTCTAGCCACCTATGGTTCTTAGGTTTCTAAGTTACTTACCATCTTAGGATGTCTTCCGGTGGTAAGTTAAGTTCTTCAGAGTCTTCTTCTTCATTCCGATTTAAACCGAGACTCGCTAAACTCTAAATCAAGTTACACAGACCTTTTTGAGTTTATTTTTGACACGAAATTCGACAAACAAAATATATGAGAAAAACTCATGGACCTTTCAATCTCTCCCTTTGTCCATTTCGTGAAAAAAACTATTATAAGAGAAACACAAAAAAATAACCCTTCCCTAATACGGCATAATTCCTCTTACAATGAACTCCAATTAAAGAAAGACAAAACTCCCCCATAATTATGATATCAAAACTCTAGGAGTAGTCTTTCAAGAGTTTTTTGCAAAAATTCAAGTTCATACCAACACAAGTTAATACTAATTTGCAATAAAAATAATACCCTGCAATAAAAATAGGAGAATTCAACCACTCTCCCTATGAGAATGAATTTTTCTCCCCCATACTCATATATTATCCCTGCATATAATTATAGACACCTAAATTTGGTTAACTCAAAGCATCTCAGTGATTCCGTCAAAATCAGCCAAACAGAGTCTGAAAACAGAACCCGAAAGAGTCTAAATAAGGCGAAAGAGTTAAGACCTGAGCCATAACCTCAAAAACTCCACACAAACCTCCGAAAACTTCGAACAAAGCTTCGAAAACCCCTGAAAACGCACTAGGAAGGTCCGAAAAACTCAGAATCGACTCCGGAAAACCCCAAAAAAACTCGGAACACTTGGAAGATACGAAAACAACTCCAAAATAACCCCGGAGGACCCCACAAAGCCCTAAACCGCCTCAGCCAGAAGGTACTACGTGGCACCGCCTAAAAAAGATCTGACAGCACTGGTCAGATTAGGGCACAAAGCCCAAAGTTTTGAGTGCATCTTGAAGATGCGCTCAAAACAGACTCCAGGGGCCTATAAATAGGACCCCTCCCCTTCCTTCTAAAAATCAATTCAAGACTCCTTTTATACAGACCAGCTGAAAACTTCTGATCCTCGAGAAAGTTGTGTGCTCCAGACTTCGATTCGCTCCATTTAGCTTACTTCGAGTCTTTCTAGTTTAGTTCTAAGTCATTCGAATCACGGAACTCTCTTTGTGGGCTACTGCTGCCCTCGGGACGAGAGCGGGGACGCAAAAACCTGTCGAATCGACCTTAGATTAAGTTAGAGATAGGAATCCATCAGTGAGACCTATCAAAGTGAGAAAAAGAGAGAAATCGTAACAAACCTCTGCCCAAATTCTGGTCAAATCCAGGAAGTGCTCAGGTATACTTGAAACTCTCAAACTCTTTACATTTCATTGTAATACATTTAAGCACTTGTAATNCTCACGCTCCTTGAAATAAAGACGCATCATCGGCAAGACTCATCAATCATAATCCTTTCACGCTTCTTCAAAATAAGGATGCATCATCTTAGTTACGACCATTCCCCATAAAACGTTAAGTTCTCTTTAAATGAGGAATAGTTGTAGCCCAACCGCTAGTACGAAAAGGTTCTCAAGGTGAGAGATACAAAGATCTCCCAGAGCATAAACAAAATCCATCTAAGCCCTCCCAAGCGTTGAGGCATACAAGTAAGAATAGGTAAAACCATCTTGTTATCTCCATTCGCTCGTTTACACTATCGTACTTATCTTTCCTATTTTGTTTTGCTTATAAAAAGTGAACTAACTATTTTCTTATGCAGGAGAGTTTACTATGCGCATATGAGATGAGATGTCAACTTTGATATAAAACCCCCTTTATGAAGTAGAAACCGACTAACGTCGGGCGGTTGTCAGGTGCCTAACACCTTCCTGACCCATAACCAGGACCCCATACCTAGAATCTCTACACACAATACATCGTAGACCAAGTCAAATGGAAGAAGATGTTACTTGGTCTCTCTCTAAAGAGACTAGATAATGCCTTTTTTTAACCAAAAGGGACCTGACACCCTTCAAATTCAGGTGGCGACTCTATAACACTGAGCAAAGGATGGACTCTCCTTCCTCTTTTAAAGCAACTAGAAAAATGCACTAAAAGAAGGGAAGAGAGAAACATTTACAGAACACACACACGCACACAAAACTTTCATCTGTGGAACACGGGCCACCAGAGAGAACCCGCACTCCCCTCTCTATCCCGAAAAAAGAAAGAGAGAAGAGGCGGGAACAGGCTCTCCCCTCGAGCAGGACGATCTAGGAGACGATTGCAGTGGCAGTGGTTAGGCCACTCCAGGAGGATGGGCGAGGACGTGCTGGCACGAGGTAAACCCTTAAATTGACTAGGAATGATTTGTACACCCCCGATTCCCTCGGCAACCTCGAGCCTTCTCTTTTCGTAAGAGAGAGGCAAGGCGAGAGGGAAGGAGAGGGTCATAGTTCTTCGAGAAAGGGCATCACCACGGTTTTGTCGAGTTCTTCATGCACCACGGGAAAGAGTACCGGTCGAAGAGCGGGGCGCCACAGCTGGCGACTTTGCTGGGGATATAGAGAGTCCAGTTTGAAAAGTAAAGGGGTTTTACTTGATATACTTCACATAACACATATATTGCACTTGTTGCACTCATCTCATTTCTCACGTGCATTTTTTATTTCTGATCACCTATTAGAAAACTCGTGGGTTTGCGTAGACTGACTCCCGGCTCATGGTCATATGGGATATCACAGTTGAAACACCACAGCTTCAGCCTTGTACTAAATACCAGCTTCGTGTTGCAAGGTATATCTTGCTGAGGTGAACTAAGCCAAACCCAGTACGATCTAGTCGAACTCATGCATTGCACCCATAAACATTCGCAAACTCGAACCTGCGAAAGGGTTATTGTTATGCTATACAAATATTGCATCACTACCGCTGATAAGCACATATATATTACATTTAATACCTCTATATTTATATTAGTTAGTTAAATATTTTACTCCATTTGAATTAATTAAGTGTACTTTGGTCTTGTGTAGGGAATATGAGTCGAATGGACAAAATCAGTTAAAATCCTTGAAGCTAATAAGGGCACCCAGAAGATGTTGTCTAAGCTACCAAAAAAGAACGTATGCATGTGCCACGTGCTGATCAGTCAAAGTAGTCCAAAAGAAGATAAAATTGATTTAAAGTTTAATTAAATTAGATGATGACATCATTACGTAGTGCTTGTGGGACCCATTAGATTATAGAAAGTTGTTTCCTGTTTCTAAAAATAGTGGGCCCTACTTACCTTCTATTTAGTAACTGATTAGAATTTCCCTAATTGAAAGCCTGATAGAAAATGGAAAGGAAGTTAGCTGAATGGGTGTATAAAAAGGGGAAGCGGCAGCGTACATGGGAGGTCTTTTGGGGGGATCACGAACAACTACAGAACAGGAAAAAAACGTGAAGTATAGGAGAGAGTGGGAGATACAAACCAACACAAGAAGAAGACAGAGGCGAGCGTGACCACATCGATACTTTCATCATACAAATTCTGGTTATATTCTCTCATTAATTTACTGCAATGTTTGTAATAGGTAACTAAACTCCCCAACTAGGGTGGAGGAGGAAACCAGTTATACTATGTTTAATATTTGAATTAATATTTGGGTTTATTAATTTCTTTTGATGTTCTTAAAAGTTTAATTGTTTGCTTCATTGATTAGTTCAAAGCTTTTGTTCTTAAAGTTTATTAATTAATCTTAATTATTTGTGCTTTACAGTTTGATAGTTCATGCTTAGAAATATTTCTTTGATGGGCTATGCTTACAAATATTGACAAATAATGTTTGAGAATCATAGTTTTTAAAAAGCGAAGTAAACTGAATCTTATTCAATTAATTAAAAGTGCTCTAATGTTTTATTTTCCAAAATAATAGAGTTGGAACTTTATTGTTATGAAGTACAGTTGTGGAATTAAAAACCCATATTCTGATTTAAATATAAATATGTTTGGTACTAGCGGAATCAATATGCCCTAGTTCTCTCTCTAATTTGGTTAATCTTTATTTCAATTATTTAGTTTATTTGTATTATTTTCGAAATACCTTTTTCAAATATCAATTCTTTCTTGGTTAGTCAATTTATAATATTAATTAGTGTGTTTTCGTTTCACTCCTCGTGGGATCGACTTGCATTTGCCCTTATCTACACCATAGATACTGTGCACTTACAGTTGTAATTAAATAGTGCTTTTTAAGCCTATCAAGTTTTTGGCGCCATTGCCGGGGAGTGTTAACGGAATACCTTAATCAGTGTTATTAATTTTCTGATCTTAGATTTAGGTTATTCAGTTTTATTTAATTAGGGTTTTATATTAAAAAAAATTCTTTATTTTAGTATTATTACTAGGAATTTCTTATTTTAGTAGTCTAGGATTTGTATAACCATTTTACGTCTCTTGTTGGTCTCTGTTTACGAAGAAAGAAAAAGAGAGAAAGTGAAGGACAAAAAGGAAACAGCAAGACGAGAAGAACAATTTATTTTTACGAATTTTATTTTATTTTATTTTTAGAACAACTATATTAGGGTTTGCATAAGGATTGTGTAAAAATTTTTAATTAAGTTTTGACTCTAAAAATCAGAGCACAAGTTGTAAACAGGAAAAAAGGACAAGTACAATCTTGTCTTGGCCCCTCGGGTTAGTACATTAACATAGGAGTTAGTGGCCCGAGTCGACTCAACTGGGTCGTCCCCCGTCTTAAACGAGAGGTGAGATTCGATCAACCTGTGAATCCCCTGCCAACAGGTTTTCTGGATGCCTTTCTGTGCATAATTGCTTGCGAATTAAAAATATTTTACTATTTTTTTTAGTAAAGGGCACATCAGACCCAACCAAGATAAGAATCTAGATTTCATCGCCAGACTTCTTGTGCCCGACCAATAAAACCTAAATTAACGCGATCCTAAGCCTAAAATTGTGACTAGCAAGAAGATCCTAGGGTTTCGAGCTCTTAGGACAATCTTTTTACGGGAACAACAACTTCTTTATTTACTTAACAAACTCTCAGGGAAAGTTAATTAAAGATCTGACAAAAAGGCCACCCTGAGAAAGGGGAACGTTGCCTAAGTAAGACAATGTCTAAAGCTTTCCAAGCTTATTGCTCGAACTAGGAACTTACCTAATCGGGTTGCTTTGACAGAGTTTGCTAGGTTAGCAACTGAAGATTGCCTTTAAAGAGAAGAGAAGCTAGTCTAAAAAAGAAAGAGAAGACTCCAAGAAACACTTTTCTAGGATCTTACTCTCAAATTTAGGTGAGCCATCCTGCATTGCTTGCTAGAAAGCTTGGGTTGCTTGGTTTATCAGCGGTAATTATGTAGTTTATGCATACTTAGAAACGAATTGGTAATCATGTCGAGCGAAACGATCTCTACGATCTAAGTCCTAATCCATCCACTTTTGTTGGAAAACTCTCTCTTTTCTTTGAAATAGCTGAAGGCAATTAAGCAAATGTCGAGAATAGAACACTTATGGATGCTCCTGATCGAACTTTACGGGATTATATATACCCGATTGGTATAATGCAACCTCTAAGAGTTATAATACCAGACTGTCCTAGTAATTTTGAGTTCAAACTAGGAACAATTGAATCACTTCCCAAATTTAAAGGGATTAATAATGAAGAGATTTGTGGTACAATGCGCCCAAAGGGTATAACTAATGAAGCCCTAAGACTTCGTCTCTTTCCATTCTCTCTCAAAGATAAGGCAAAGATTGGTATTACTCAATTCCTCTAGGGTCGGTTAGAACATGGGTCACACTTACTGAGATTTTCATTAAGAGATTTTATCCTCATTATAAAACCTCATCTATTCTTCACCACCTACAAACCTTTAAGCAAAAAATTGGTGAAAGCCTTTATAGTTACATAAAAAGGTTTCATGACCTACAGTTCCAATGTCCTCATCACGGGTTTCCAAAGTCACACTTGGCACAGATCCTCTACGAAGGTCTAGATAATGAGTCTCGTATTCAAATTGAAACAATGAACGGAGGGGATTTTACTCTAAAAGGCCCCGATGAATGCTATGACTTGTTTTTCGAACTAGCTGAGAAAGCTAGACAATGGGATTCAATAAGAGAACCAGAACCTAATAAGAACTCTTTCAATAAATGAGGTATTCACCGAGTTGACACTAGTTTTGAAGCTGATATAGCCACTGTAATTAGGCACCTAGAAGCTTTAGAAATAAACCTTCCTAGGAAGCTAGAAACCATGGAGAGACACTTGCCTAATCAAGTTATGAGTTGTGGGAATGAAACCAGCACCTTTCAATGTACCATTTGTGGTGACCCTAATCATAATGGACCTAGATGCACACTATTCTATAGGCAAGAAACTAGTGGTGAACAAATCCATGCAGTTTACAACAACCAAGATCCTCTGTATGAGAATCGGTAGAAATATGACCCTTTTTCAAACACTTATAATCCAGGTTGGAGGGATAATCCCAACTTTTTATGGACTAAGGGTCAACACCAAGGAGGTCCATCTAGTAATCCTCCACCGGGTTTCTCGAAAGAATTTCATGTTCAGCCTCAAGAACAGTTTCTGTGTCAACTAAAACTAACCACTCTTGAGGAGTCTCTAAAAGTGTTAACCCAGAATGCAATTCAGAGTAACCAAAAGTTTGACACTTTTATGTTAGCTACCCAACAGTCCTTACAAACAAATGCACAAGCAATTGTGAATTTGGAGACTCAAATTAGTCAGATTTTTGCTAAACTAAATGATAGGGAGAAAGGAAATTTCCTAGTCAACGTGAACCTAACCCTAGGGTGACCTATCCTAAAAGGAAATTTGAAATTCATGATACATCAACTTTAAATACCCAACAGGTTAATGCCATAACCACACTTAGGTCAGGCAGACAGATAGATAATAAGGTTGGATCTCCAAATCTGGGATTAGAGGTTGACAACAGTGAGCATAAAAATAATGAATATCAAACTCCCAACAATGGTAAAGAAAGTGGTGGAAATAAGGAACCATCGGAGAGAACTATAGGAATAGAGCCACTCAATGATCCACTCGTTAGGAAATTTGTTCCTAAAGCACCTTTTCCACAAAGGTTAGTATAAGCTAAAAAGTTAGACCAGCAATTACCTGCCTATGCCAAATACCTGAAGGATCTTTGCACACAGAAATGGAAAGTAAATCTGCATAAAACAACTTTTCTAGCTGAGCAAGTCAGCTCAGTTATCCAGCACAAGACCCCACAAAAGTTTAAGGATCCAGGATGTCCTACTATCTCATGTGTTATAGGTGATCAAGTGATCAAAAGAGCCTTACTAGATTTAGGGGCAAGTGTTAACTTACTATTGCATTCTGTTTACGTGCAGTTAGGTCTCGGTGAGCTTAAACCTGCATCTGTAGTTCTGTAACTAGTGGACCGTTCAGTCAAGCACCCTCGGGGTATTGTAAAGGACGTGTTGATCAAAATTGATAAAGTCATTTTTCCCGCGGATTTTATCATTCTGGACACTGAGCTTGTTCCAAACCCAATCACCCAAATTCCTGTAATTCTTGGATGACCATTTTTGGCTACATCCGATGCTGTGATAAATTGTAGAAATGGGGTAATGAAGTTTTCTTTTGGCAATATGACATTAGAACTAAACATCTTTAATGTAAAACAATCACCTGAAAGTAAAGATGTCTGTGAGGTGTATATGATTAAAAAATCGAGCGAAGATTTTCTTTTAAATTCTCCGAGTGATGTGTCTTTTGAGGAGGCTATTGAATATTTTGGTGATTCCAATGACCCTAAAATGAAGGAAATTAATGTCGGGTTGTCTAGGGGTACTGTTCACTCGAGGTTTGGGGGTGATGATATTTTTCCCATTATTCCTCCTTGCTTCAACCCCTTATCTCTTAACAAAATCCCTTACTTGGGACTTGAGCTTTGTGCATCCAAAATCTTACATGAGAATCTCCACGCACTTGAGCCTGACCCCCCTAACATTCCTTGTGAGGAAGTTGAGTCTTTAGAATCCAATCATTCTGTTAATGTGGTCGCACCTGTCTATGATAAAATTCATGCATCTGTCATTCCAGCTGAAGTCTCTGTGTTAGCACCCACCAAAAAGCTGAGGGTACTGAGGGTCGGTTTATATAGAGTATTGTTGTGGGTAAAATTCATTTCTTATAAAAACCATGAGTTCATTTTATCTCTTTGTGCAAACCACCAATTTTACTATCTATTGTTTTATGGTGGATGATTTGAGTTGATTCTAATTTGTTGGGAAGGCCCACAATTATTCCGGTTATTGTTATATGATTTGAATGGTAATTGACCTTCTATGGTCATTTTCGTCTGGCTGAAGACATAAAACTTAGCACTTATTGGGAGGTAACCCAATTATTTCTGAGCCACGATATGGTAATCTTTTCCCTTCAACCTTTCTTTTAAATTGTTCTAGATTTTCATACAATCCAAACATTGAGGACAATGTTTAATTGAAGTTTGGGGATAAGGGAGAAAATTTTTGGTGTCTTTGAGTCGCAGAATTCAAGAGGGTTCAAAGTTCCAATTGGTTTTTGAGGTAGAAAAATTGTGACGTCAACCAATGAGTTAGGATGTTAATAATTTTGAACTTTGAGTTCACTATACTATCCCTTTTCAAAAAAAAATTCATAAAATTTTCAAATCTTGGAAAAATATTTTTGCACTAGCCACATGAGTATGATTTTGGTGATGAGTGAACACATCTAAGAGAACCAGAATAATCATTAGTGGAAACTAAATCCTATGAGAATTCTGGGCCTTTCGTATGCTTTGAGTGATCTCTTCTGCATTAATTCCGAGTAGAATGAAGAGCTACTCAACCTCATAGTTTTAACACTATTGTTGATCTCTTAAGTGTTTTATTTTTTCCAACCACTGAGGGTGACATTAGGATTGCGAATAAACCTCGATCTTGTAGTTTGAAATGATACTTGACATACTTTTGCTAGCCTGGAAGAAGATATGTCCCCATTTTCATAAAAAATCATCAAACCATCACTTTCACCCAATTTCACTTGTATATCTGAGGAGTAGGGAAGGTGATATGAAAAAAAGTTATTGTAACTCAAGAATTTCTTCAAGTTAAGGATACAAAGTTCTACAATTGTATATCTCTTTAACAATAGAAAAGAACAAAAAACAAAAAAAGAAAAAGAAAAAGAGAGGATAAAAAAAAGAATGAAGAAGTCTTAGAAAATCAACGTAAATTATTAAGGAATAACCAGAAGCAAGCAAGATTTTGAAGTTCCAAAGTGAACTTTTCAAAGAATGAAGGCCCCTATCTTCTCAGAAACCCTTACCATCTTAACTTACCAATTGGATTCCAGGTTGGCTAGGGTAGATTGTTGATCAGATGAGAAGTTGAGTGAGCATCCCCATCCACGATATAGTGGTTGATATTCTTCCCTATGAGTTCAATTTTCTGAAAAATAATTCATTCTGTTAAATTTATGTGAGTCCTTTGTATTATTCATACTCACATACAAGTGAAATAATTTTACGCGTTTTATTTCTGAGAGTATGAATGTTAGGCTGAAGTTGAGGCGAAATGTATTAGGAAGGGGATTGCTGTTGTGTTTGCTATTAACCAAAATTTATGAAAGGTTTTTAGTATTCGGATAGTGTATTTGTAACACCCCGACCCCGGATTCCCAATGATCCAACCCACTTATCTAGTCAAAACCACGACCAGGCCTCGAAGCGTTACTAGGGTGGAAAGAATGTAACTAATGCCTAGTTGAACACTATGTAAAACCTCAAGTTCTCTGGGTTAAGTCACTTTTAATCACCCTAATTGGATTCAAATACTTAGGGTCTTCAATACTAATGGTTAAGGATTAAACTACTTGGAGATGACGCTGTCAGAGTTATTGCATCAGTGGCGAAGTTCAGGCCTTATCTCCCTAACCAGGATTCATATTCCTATGGGGTCAGGTTCTCTGGAAACTATCTTCCAGATCTACAACTTCTATGTTTTGACTCGAATCTAATTCTCTACGGTTTTACACAGAAATCATGCTCAACTCAGACTAGTGTGGAAATTCTGGAAATTCCAGCAGCTTTGGTCCAACTTAGGGTAGTCTAAAGGTCAACCTCCTAGATCCAGAACATGATGGGTCTTTCTATGCTTTAACTTCAGGGTATAACAAACAATATTTCGGAAGGCATAACATCCATTTAATATATGCATCATAATGAAAACATTAAATCATAACTTATATGTCATAATGAATCAAACTATCAAATTATTGAATCCATTCAAATCATGTTGTAAGTTTTCATCATCCATCATGGTATAAAACTCAAACTAAACTAATCATAACATTGTTATAAAATCAAAACAAAACATATAACACAAGAAGATCAAATATCCCATATCCCATATCCCATGTAATCTAAATTTATTTTCCTCTGTCGCAGGTTCTTGGTACGTACTTCTAAGTAGCTTTTCTTTCAGCACTTCGGGTTCTACTTCGAGTAACTCTTCTTGTACCTGTAGGGTGCAAAAGCGTAGGGTGAGCAAAGCTCAACAGGTACACCCAAAATATAGGTTGATGTTTTGACACCTTTTTTGGAAAACAACAAGCCCTTTTTGCCATAAAACCTCATCCAACAATATCACTTTGAAAACCATCTTTGAAGACCTCTCACATCCACTCTTCTTTTCAAAAACCTATCTACCATCTAAGTTTGAACTCTCTAAACATACTTTTTGAAAACACTTTTGAAATCAACTTTAGTGTCAGCCATCGAAAACAGGTCTATTTTTTGAAAACAATAACTATAAAGAGCTAAACACGATATAACAATATATATATAGAAGTGTACTATGCAGCAAATCTATATTCTCACATCCTCAATAACATTTAATTATTATTAATTCTTTTCACTTTTCGTCAGGGCAGTTGCGGCAGCCTACCAATGACTATTACGGTCGCCAACCTCTGTCACTTTTGGATAGACCCGAGTAAACCTCTCTTGCGGAGATGCAACTAGGGCATATACACCGTCAATTAAGACAAACAACGTCTCATAGGACAACAACGTCCCACAGGACAAACTGACGATTAGATATGTTTTATATCATAGCTTCACCAATCACATGAAGCACAACTATTCCTCTCTTGCGGAGCATATCATATACCTCACTTTTGGAGCATATTATCGTCATCAGTTATGAAGCACAATTCACACCCTATCTAGGGATTATTTTGATACCTATCATGGGTATCCTACTGATGGTTACTAAGGCAACTAACCTCACAACCCATGTGTCTCTTTTAGAAACCTCTCATCTTACTACTTTAAGTTGTAATAGATTATTAACTTTCACTCGAGTTTACACAACCCAAAACCCAATGCAATTTTATGCAGAAAACCCTTTTGAAAAATAATATATATTTTTATAAAAACAAGTTTGAAAATATTCAACTAAACTAATCGAGAAAAAGGGGAATTTTGAAAAACAAGTTTTAAGGATGGTGGTTCTCCTTACCTTTTTCGCTTAATTTTCACGCGGCTTTGACTCGATCTTCCTTTAACTCTAGAACTCTAAGCTTCTTCAAAACTTCAATGGTTTATTCTTCTTCAAACTTGGGTTTGAAGAAGATGAGAAAAGATTGAGAGAGAGAGAGAGAGAAAAATCGGCTAGGTGGGGCTGGGGAGATTTTCTTCTTCTTCTTCTTCTTCTTTTTTTTTTGTTGAAGGTGAGTGTATGGGAGGGGGAGCACGACCTGGCCTCCCTTTTATAGGGTTCGGCTAGCCCCTTCCACCTCCTTAAACCAATCCTAATCCTATCCTAACTCCACCCTAATCCATCTCTATCTTAAACTCTCTTAATTATCTCTTATTTATCTTTCATTTATCATTTAAACTAATTTAATTCTAGCATGTGTGGGCCGATTTTTACATTAGAGAGTAAGTGTTTTAATTATTTTAGATGGCTAGGATTAAATCCCTAATCCATCTAACAGTTGATATTAAAGACTACCACTTTTAGATAAACAAGGAAACCTAGGTGTTTTATATTTTGAAAACTATTTCTATGGCTAGGATTTAGTAACTTCTACTCTAATGGTTATTATTTATTCCCTTTTTCATCAAGGTTTAGTATTTATCTAAAATAAATATACTAGCAATTACCTTTAAATTAGTAATTATCTAATTTTTAAGAAAATTACTAAAGTTTAGGTGTTTTAACTTAACTAACAAGTTTTAGAGTTTTAGGAAACACAAAACTCTTTAATTAAGTGGCGCACAAGGCAGCCCTTTGTGCCCACGTTTTTGGTTAAGTGGGGCCCACTTCTTGGTCACCCTTATCCTAGTTTTACTAATTACACCCATCTACCACCTCTCATTTCATTTCCACTTTCATTTCATTTTCATTCTTCATTTCTAATTTTCATTTCATTTTTAATGAAACCTTAATGTTTCAACATGATTCTAACCTAATGATTTATTCCATATTTTTCATCTCTAAGTTTCCATCCTAGGGTTTAGAGTGTCCACTAACATTTCTAGCTCCGAAATGTTCATTTCTAGGTTTATTTCATTTCTAGGTGACTTATTGCATTTCTATGTTTTAAAACTACTAGAAATGGTTATTGTAAGTTATAAGTTGGTTATTACATTGAGTATAAGCCAATGTAACCCTAGTTTTCATTTCATTTCTCCGGTTTTCCAAACCGAAGGTTCATTTCTAAGGTTTTATGGCTCATTTCTACAAGATAACCCCTAATCTCTCTCTCAAAGAGATTTTGAAAACATTTGGTTTTGTATTGAACAGCATTTTGAAAACAATTGAAAAACTTTTATGCAAGACCCTCTGCAAAAATCATTTTGCAAAACATTTCCAGACTCATTTCCCTCTTATATACAGCTTATGTATATAACTCATGCATTGTGGATGGTTTTGGCAAAAAGCTTATTTTTCTGATACTCTTTAGGTTTTTCTCCTTAGGTTTACACCTTTCTATCACTTATTGGGCCTATTTTGGGTCCATAGGCCTTAAGCCCATGCTTAAGTCTATGTGGAAAAATTGGGGTTATTACACTATCACCCCCTTAAAAAGAATTTCGTCCCGAAATTCAAAAAAATGTTATGCCTAAGCAGATCATCACTTGCATCCTTTGATCATCGCATTTGAGTTCTCACTATTACCCCTTTTGAAATCTTTGTGAGAACTCTGAGACTTGTAGGTTCCTTGGCGAATACAAACATTCACTCAATCCTTGTCCAATGTGGTTGCATCTTCTACGGGTGATCAGTCCTAAAGATGCCTTCTTTCCATGGTCGGTTCTAAGTGACGCCTATTCTATCCAAGTTTTTCAAGTCTCTCTTTTTTTGAAAACCATACTCTTGGGGTTTGACTTACGATGATCTCTGAGTGTTCGTGTCTCACTGCCCTAGTTTAAGCTACTAGGTTTTCTTAAAGGTATTCTAGTACTACTACATCATACATATAGATAGAATTTCTAAGATAAGTACCTCGGTCTCTGACGCGGCTGTTTCTTTCGACCTCTGATTCTGAGTCACTACTTATAATAATGATCTCTCTTGATGTGACTTCTTCTTGAGGTTGGTCTATAATCATAACTTCTTCGCCTTCCTCGTGGATCAGTGCTAAATTTCCTTCTACGAGCCATTCACCAGAATCAGAATCACTGTAGTCAAAGGGTCCTCTTTCAGGATCACTTTGTTCTATGGGTATCCACTTGTATTCACTTGGATCGTAATTCTCATCATCCAAAGGTTCCACCCTTGGTTCTTCTCTCTGAACCTCTACTGGAACATTAGGTGCTCTTCTAACGTAAGTGTTCTTACAGTTTATGTATATAACTCATGCATTATGGATGGTTTTTGACAAAAAGCTTGTTTTTCCGATACTCTATAGGTTTCTCTCCTTAGGTTTACACCTTTCTATCAATTATTGGGCCTATTTTGGGTCCATGGGCCTTAAGCCCATGCTTAAGTCTATGTGGAAAAATTGGGGTTATTACAGTACTGAACCTTAGTTTATTTTTAGCATCATGCTTCAGCCAATATTGACTAAATATATTTTCTGGATCACTAAACTTCTCTTTAAAAAATGAATTTGGGACCCTGCTGCATTTTGAGACACAAGAATTTTGTGGGTAAATTCACTACAATCACGAGACAACACATGTCCACTAGGGGTAATGTAAAATCCCGGACCTTGGGTGTACTTACACCTCACCTGGGCGAAAATATCTAAAGTCCGGAACATTAATTAAGTGGGTTTTTGAAATACATTTAGGTCCAACTCTATTGGGCTTGGTCAGCTCAGGCCCAACTAAATTGGGTTTAGGTCTTAGCCAACTAAGTTAAAATGGGCCCACATCTAATTTAGGGTTTTTAAAACAAAACTTAATATGGTTAGGCCTGACCATAGGCCCACGCAAGTCATTGGGTCTGACTAGGGTTCTAGGGTCCACATGCCAGATGCTTTTTTATTTCTTAAAACATGCCAGCAGTGAGTTTATAATTTTATCTGATGCCACACTATGTAATTTGTATTCAAAACAGTAGCACCTTCTAGGGTTTTGTTCGAAAATGTATCTAAATTCTCACAATATTTTTAAAATAATTTTAAGTCAGAAAAACGTACATAAAATTACATGTTTATTAAACCCCATTCAATTGACAGGTTATCTAGGACGTTCAGTTAAAAATTTATGGTTTACGCTCTGTGTATCGGAATCCTGTTCCATCCAATCCTTCTGAAACTACACTCAGAGCGACACATCTTTCTATTTTGGTCTAAGTCCAGTTCCTTAAGGATTTATTCAGAAAATAGGCGCAACCCAGCACATGCGCAAACAGTAGCAGATTTCAGTTTGTAAAACTCAATTTGTAAAATATAAAAACATAACTTAGGCATTTAGTAACTTCCTTAACCCTTATTCAAGTAAATAAAATACAATAAAGAATCATGGAAGACTTACCTAGTCTTCTTCTTCTTAAACGCGCCGCAACTCGCATTTCTACATATCTCATTCACTGATCTGTGAAGGATGAAATGAACGGGGTAAGCCAACGCTCAGTAGGGATTCATAAATCATCCCTCATAGTACAAACAACACATCAAACATAAATATTTCATATAATGAACAACCACAAATCAAAATAAAAATCATCTACGTTACCGAAGATTTTAGACCGAACAATTGGTTCTTTTTCTTGTTTAAATCCTTAGATTTCTTTTTCCATCGTACATCGTACGATCTTCTGCAGGAATCCCTCACCTTGGAGGACATGATTTAGAATAACCCATTAAACCATACATCACTTCTCAATATCACTTATTAGAGGAACGTTTTCTTCATTGTCTTTAGTGGGATTTTTACATCATGAAATATATATATCAACACATAAAATATATATATGTATATATGTATATATTTTTATTAGTTCATGGAAATCAGCCCTTCATGAACATATATTCAACTTCAAATCGAAGAGAAAACAATAAGTTTATACTCACAAACTACCCGCGTTTCTCCTACCTTTACCGCGCGATTTGGTGAGGGTTAATCCATTAGCTTCTTCCTCTTCCTTTAAGCTTTAGAACCTTGAAGTTTCTCTAAGTTTTTAAAGAAGAAAAACACACCAAACCAGGCCCTAGGCTGCTGCCGTTTTCTCCCTCTCTTTCTTTTTTTTTTTTTTTTGAAACATAACCTAACGAAAAGGAAGAGAATGGGGGGACGACTAGGTTATAGTCGATCCTCATATCTCCTAGATTTTCTACATTGAAAAAAGTATTCCTAGAAATCTAAATTTCCTCCTCTTAAACAAATTTTCGTTTTTCTTTATTAATGAGCAAATATCTCATTGTATACTTACCAAAATGCCCCAAAAATCCTAGAATTTTGCTCCTTGGGGTCCCTTCCAACCTTGGAGGCAATTTGGACTTAAGAAATTATCTTTTAAATGAGTTTTGAGCTTCCAAAATTTGGTGAAATTAATTAGAACGAAAATTCTAAAATAAAAACTCTCCAAGTTAATTAGTTATTCTAAATACTAAAATAAATGAGATTTTAGATATTTTAGGAAGTTGAAACTAAAACCTCCCTAGTGTGTGGATCGATCTTAACCTTGGGTGACATCCACACCATTGAATCCTATCTTCCAATGGTGTGGGAATAACTTATTTCCCAAGTAAAAAAATTTTATTTCTCTCTATCACTTAATACATAATTTTCCAAGATTATCTCTA
>MVGT01002634.1:1112796-1141907 GCA_002174775.1 Macleaya cordata | reverse complement strand
CCGGCGGGCTGAATCATTGAAAAAGAAATAAAATGACTTTTTTTTTTCTTTTTTTTTTTAACGATTTCTTTACTCTAAAAAAAGATAAGCTTAAAAGTAAAATCTATTGTTATTGATAACGTTAGATGCCTGTGTAAAATGATTTACTAATCTCATTAAAAAACAAACTCATTTTACAAATAACAAAAATAATATAGTCAATAATTAATTTGACTTGAGTCAAGATGTAAATGCAAAGAAAAACTAAATATGGTTTTGATAACGATTTTATCCAATTGGTAAGGGGGTGGAGTGTAATATGCTGAAGTGGAGATGACGCCGTTAACGGAACTGACGTCATTTATTTAACGGAAATGAAGAGATTTCTTTTGATTGGGTAGTTAACATGGCGGTTAATGAGGGGGGAAGATGAGCAATGCGGCGGCCGTGGTGGCATTTGTGTCGTTTGATGTAACCGAGATTATTGACCTCTTTAGTTAGTTTTCAGTTTTTTATCTTTTTCTGGTGAAACGGAAACGACCAAACCGAGTTGGTTCAGGTACCAAAGCAAAAAACCTAAAACCAAACCAAACCAAACCAAACCAAACCAAAACAAAACGTCAATCTTTATTAGTATATAAAAATATTACTAACATACCCCTCTAAACAACTTAAAATTACAGATGCACAATTTCATTAATCTTCCTCCCAAGGGAACATCAAATAAATTTACCCAAATCAGAATTAAGAAGGGATTCCCTTCCGTAAAATTGAAATATTTTGCACATAGATTTTTGGCCCCGGCCAAAGGTTGCGCATCCCTCTTATAGCTTAGGGAAATATTAGGATCAAAACTTTTTAGAAAATATTTGATCAGTAAAATATCTAAAGATATTGTTTCATAACTTGTTGGCAGTTTGTTGGTGGCGACTTCCATATTGAACATGATAGATCAGATGTACCCAATATATTTACCTTCAAAATATTTGTACGCTAGGCACTAGTCTCCACCCTAGGAAGTACGGACACAACGACACACCAATGATATATAATTAAATAATTTATATTTATATTAAAAATTTATTTTATTGATGAAATTTTTTTAAAGAACTCTAAAAAATCCCTTGCATAAAAAAGTTCCACAATAATAAAAGACATAGAAACGCAAAAGAACATATATGTGCCAAAGTTCCCTAAATGAAGTGATAGAGCTTCATAGCCTCCACCTTGAAAAATAATAAAACCAAATATCCTGTAAGAAGCGTTTCAGTATAAAAAAATCAATCAAAATGGCTTATATGTAAATTGGTGTGACATAATGGGTAAATTCTCATTTGTTCAATCCAAAACGGCAGGCACGACGTGGTGTGGAAAAGTTTGTTTTATTACCCAGATTAATAAGTTCCTAAGCATTATCAAAAAGCTTTAACACGACTTTACTGTCTTTCCCGGTAATTTTCTCTATTGTACCAAGACATCAAACATATTGTCGTGCAATGATGAGCACTCAATCTACAAACTTCAACGTGGGACCCATAGTACTTTAAGTATCTTTGTACACGTGTAAGGATTCTTGAGTGCGATTAGTGAGGCAGCACCACAGCAAAATCCTTCTCGAAAAACACCGGCCAGTCAATAATCTCTCGCTTCTCTCTCTGTCCCTCTGAAAAAAAAAAAAAAAAAATCGAACAAGCTAATCATAAATGAAAAGAAGGAGAAATAAACAAATCTAGGGTTTGAAATTCCTCTCTGTTCCGGCTCTCCTCAAACGACATTCCTGCTAATTCCCGCTACGAATTCAATCCCGAAATTTAGAGGAATAAATCAGGTTTGATCGTTTGCAGGTCTGCAGATCCGAAAACTACAGGAAATTACCTCCATTTTGAGTTATCTTTCGTCTTCTCTGGTTCTTGTTCATTGGACTTTCTTTGGAGGTAAGCGAAACTTCGCGCCTTTTTTATTGAATATCGTCAAGATTTCTGTTATTTGATGTTTTAATGCCGGAAATGTTTATACGAATGTCTGCTTTTCGCTTTCCAGGTTGGTTGATGATGGTGGAAGAGCGAAAAGTTAGTTAATTTGATTTGGAATTTCCTGTATAGCTAGGGTTTTCTTTCTGTGTCTTACTTTGTTTATTCATCTATGATGAGTTTTCGTTGATCTGTTGATCTGGAAAGAGAGCTGGATATTATTTGAATTGAGGAATGGAAACAATTAGAAGATCTATAGTTTTGATGGAGGATTAAAGATTCCTTCTTTTTTAATCTTTTGGTATAAATTTTAGTTCATTTGGTTCGATTTGGATTTCGTTAGTGCTATAGTTTGATGCCCGTGGAATTATGACTTCGGCAATTATGCCGTTGGCTTTAAGCAATTCGATGGAATGCTCTACTTGTGGCTGTACTTGCTCATTGGTTAACAGTTCATATGCTGCTATTTGGCAACGTACTGTTAAGAGGAAGTTTGAGGAGATTGAAGAAGGTAGACAAGATGGACCGGGCGTTTCGGATTACAACTCTGTTGCTAGAGTTGAAATTGAGAATGAATGTGTAGCCCTAAGAGAGGCTCTCAGTAGTCAGCAAGAATCCATACAGGAGCTTTACACTGAATTAGAAGAGGAGAGGAATGCTTCAGCATCCGCAGCTAATGAGGCTATGTCGATGATATTGAGATTGCAGAGGGAAAAGGCTGAGATCCAGATGGAAGCTCGGCAATTCAAACGGTTTGCGGAGGAGAAAATGGCCCATGATCAGCAGGAGATCCTTGTTCTGGAAGATATGTTGTTCAAGAGAGAAGAAATCATCCAGTCCCTTAGTTGTGAAGTCCAGATGTATAAACACAGGATGTTGAGTTTTGGACTCACAGAGGATGAAGTAGAAGGTGGGAAGGGTGTTTATGGTCGTAGTCAGAGCATGGTTGAGAACTCTGAGTTTGAACTCCCCCCATTTGATTATCCTCCCCTGAAATGCAAGATGAACGAGACCCATGGTCCTATAGATTGTGAGGATATTGCAGATATTGAGAAATATTCTTCCGGTGAAAACCCTATTGCTCCTTTTGGTGATACTCCACGTTCCGGTTATAGTGAAATCCCTTGTGCCGCTTTTGGTGAAACCCCCAAAAACGGCACGAAGGTTGTTCTAGAAAAAGCAGAAATTGGGCAATCCCCCAGACAGCCAAGACATGCTAGAAGGTTATCAACAGACAGTTCTAGTTCATTTCCAGGGTTGGTTAAAGAGATTGGTCCTGATTATTACAAAAAAGAAAGTCCCCGTCCCAGTAGCAGCTTCAAAAAGATGGCATACTGCTCTCAAACAGAGGACTGTTCTAATTTGAGAAATGTGGATAATACGTCTGACCTCAGAGATGACATGAGTGATCGAGTGTATACAATTGATTCTATCCATCATGGAACACATAATAACAATTTTGCAGGCTCCAAAACTGCTATTGGGATCTGTGAAGATTATGTAACTACTCCAAGGGAGTCGTTGAATCAGACTGATATAGGGGATCCAGATATCAAAAAACTTTACATGAGACTTCAGTTGCTCGAGGCGGACAGGGAATCAATGAAGCAGGCAATTATTTCGATGCGAACTGAAAAAGCTCAGCTGGTATTACTGAGGGAAATAGCTCAGCAGTTATATAAAGAAATGACACCAGAAAGAAGGATGCCTGTGAAGAAGACGTCAATCATTGGGACTTTTTCCTTCGTGTCAGCGCTGAAGGTAAGTTTGAGCTACCTTTATTTGATAGTCAAGTCTACTTTTTGTATCTGTTTTGCTTCTCGTCTTATGTTTTTGTCGTATCTTTCCTCTACTTTGCATTTTTCTCATCAGAACTGTGAAACAGTATCTTTGAAGATTTAATGTTTTCTTGCTTCATCTTGGGTTCAGTAGATTGTTGGTTCAATAAGTTTTCTGGAAATATCAAATCAAGATACTCGGGCACTACTGACGTAAATATGATGTAGCCAAGAGTGGCATGGTTATGCTCTGCATCTACTATCGTCTTTCTCTTACATCTCGCTCAAACCTTCCTTGTTTGCTCAGAGGATTGATTGGTGCTATTTTGTGCAATTGGAGACTGTTGATCATGCTGAATCCTGATACATCAGTTAAGACTGTATAGTCGTTACAAATTGCTATAAATTTCACCAGTTGCTTTTCTGGAGCATGATTAGATGCAAGATTTTTTTTTTAAACGATTTTCAGGTTGTGGAGTGTAAACTGTTAAAGAGTGCCTACTGTGTTAGTTGCGGAGCTTGTTGTGTATATTAATATCTATAATTTCTTATCTCGTCCTTTTGTTGTTCATGTGCTACTGTTCCCATGCCTCTACAGTTTTCCGATTCATTTTTTTACCTACTCCCAACTTCTTGGCTAATCTATATACTCTGTTAAAAATAAAATTGCAGTTTGTTTTCCTGTCTCTCTTTGGCGATTCCTTAGTTCTGACCTATCAACTTAAGGTTCATTAGAGTTTGAGCAAGTGTTATTTAATTTTATTTTTTTTCTGCCTTTTCCTTCCCTGTGTTTTTTTGGTTAAATGATTGAAATGGAACTTTGAGGAGAAAATTAGTGATTAGACTATTACAGTTTTGGAAGCAACTGAGATGTGCCTAAACTCACTTGTAAAGTAACACTACAGAAAACAACCCCTAGGTTAAACAAATATAAAAAAAAAACTAGTAGTTTTTTGAATAAATAAAAGAAGAAAACTTTTTGACCTTTCTCTTCAACACCTCCAAGGGTAATGTGGGGAAGGACCTTATTGTTGACAGGGTTGCTTCTCGAATTTAAAACTTGAGGTAGGAGTGTTAGAAGCCAAGTTAGATAATTGTTGGACATATGAACTGCATTTTACGAATGGTTTACATTTCTAATGGACTTCAGGGTCAGCAAAGTGAATAATCATTATTTCGGAAAATTCTTTATGATGTGTACATCAAATCATTACGTGCATCCTACAGAAATTGAGATGTTGAAGTTTCAGATTTGGTGCTTTATATAATTTACTTCTTTCTTGCAATTCATTTCCCATGTAACTTCGTCCTAGAAGGCTTACAATTTTTATTGTGCTTTTTGTTCAGTGGATTGTGTCCTTCGTTTTCTGGAGAAACAAAGCACATCGAAGCAAGTAAGTCATTCATACCTTAATATTAGGTTATTGTTTGTCACTTTGTGTATGGTGGAGGTTCTTTCCTTGATGCTATCCTGTGCACACTTCTTACAAACACATCAACGGAAGGCAGGGGGATAGGATCTTTTATTTCATTTAACCACCAACACCCATGATTTTGTTCACCCAGCGTTTAACCCACACATCCTATTGGTCTCCACTTAACGGCAACATGATGGTGGAATCTGTACAACGTTGATTTGTTGACTGTTAGTGGGGAGTCCTTTGTAGGTTCAGTTCACCCGGGTTAAACACAGGTTTAAAACAAATCAGGATCACCACCAACCAGCTCACGATTGGCTCATATGTTTCAATATTTATGCCAGGTATATGTTTGGCTTGTCAGCCAACAATGTGGGACTACTATTGCTTCTTGACAAGGGCCCCCATATGCGACAGTGGAGATGTCTTACAAGGGCACAAATGTGAAAACAGCTCTCAAGTTGTTGCATCACCAGGGAAGCGTGCAGTGCGAATGCGCATTTACGTTTGTCGTGTGGATTCTGTTTATATTTTTCCATTTAGAATTTTTTTCTTTTGGGACTCCACTTGAGTGCAGGTCTGGGAGTTCGATTGCTTTGTGCAGTATTGTCTTTGTATACCATTTTCTCAAGGTCGAAGAATATTTTTCATGGGTTTGATCATGCAAGCATGGATTATGTGTAGGTTTGGGTGCTCACTAGATTTGTACCAAATTTGTGTATCATTTTCTCACGAAGAATATTTTTCATGGGTTTGATCTACGGGCATGGATGAAGTGTAGGATTGGGTGCTCATTAGATTTGTACCAATGTATCTCGAGGTATGTATTTGTTACATCCTCCTGTGTATTACAGTTTCGTGTATGATTTTTTGATTTCAAGAAGCTATTTTCATTCTTTCTGTCGAGGCTTGGCGTCAGATATACAGGTGCAGGATTTGCTCTTTTTTTGTTGTCAAACAGCCCTTTTGTAAAGTTGGGTACAGGATTGTATTAAGGTTGCAGTTTTTTTCACTTCCAAACTGACACTCTAGTTAATAAGATGGAACCCATGCTTGTGCTGGTTCGAAAGTCATCTCTAGTTTGCGATTTTCATTTTTACAGTTTCATTTACCTCGCTTGTTTTCAGTGATTCTTCCTTTCTTTTCTTTTCTTTTCTTTTCTTGTTTTTTGAGAAGTCATAAAACCTTCATACAGTCCATTTAGAAGATGCACATCTAATGACTCTTTCAAGTTTCATCCTTCAAACATTGACAGAAAAAACTCCTTGGGAAAAGCTTGTGAAAATCCTCAATTTGAGGCATATTGGCTTTATATGTAGTGTGGATATCACCTAATTAACAATGGGCCATGGTAAGGATGTACGGTGAATCGCTGATACATGATAGATGCTAACACTCTTCTTTACAGAAAGCTTCCATTCAGAAAGAATTGTCTCATAGAAGTACCTTGCAGATTCATCTTCTTACAGGCTTGTCTTCTTTACTTCGGTGATGTTAAAGATTTCTTCCAAGTAGATCCAAAAGAATGTCAAAGCAATCCTACTCCTAATCTGATCAGTTCCTACTCCCAGTTATTCAAAATTGGTCTTCAGTGAGATCATCTTGATATCACTCAACAGTTTTTTCTCAAAACCCTAATAAAGATAATCATACCCAACTGTTGAGGCAGAGTATCTTTAACACCGCCAGTCGATCTGATGTAAGCAGGGCCTCTCCTGTTTTCGATGATCCGTTACTTCTTGCATAACTGAGGATGATGACAAAGGGTACAAGCTAGCCTTCTGCTCTTGATATAAAATGACCACCTTCTCGGCAAAACAATCCATAGCTATTCACGAATGCATGATTAGTTTATCAGAAAACATTTCTTATGTCGCCTGCCATTAAGGTTTGTGTCGATCTGGTAAGCTTCTGAAAGTTGCTTCATTTAGTATAACAAACTAAATTATCCAACCAGAACTACCAACTGGCAACTATAAATGTATTTGTATATGTCAGAGCCATTGTAGTACAACATGATATCATCAGTAGACTGAAATTACTAAATAATGTAATGCAATTAAACTAACCTACATTACAAAATTCAGAAAACAGAAAGGGATGAGGATCAATTTTAGTTTGGCTAAATAATTTACAGAGAAAAGCTTCAAAGATTTCTTTATCAGGTATTAGATTACATTCAAACAATTTATCTATTATCCGCTCTGCCTCGTTCAAATTCCCATCACAGCACAATTTACATACGGCTGAAGACAAACTAGAAACATCAAGCTGGTAATCACTTGCCTTTATCTCTTCCAGTAAATTGAGAGCATCAGATATTCTTTCCAGGCTACAAAAAGCCCCAAACAGGGAAAAATATATCCGATCATCAGGTCTGCAGCCTTTACTAATCATCTCGTCAAATATAGTACGAGCTTCTTTAATATTTTTTAGACGGCAATGTAGTGCAATCATAACCCTATAAATAGCTTTATCTGGCTCGAGATTCTTAACTACCATTTCTGATAAAAGCTTAGTTGCCTGATCCACATCATCCAACTTGCTCAGCTCATTGATCATAACCGAGTATGTGTCATAGTTTATAATCTGATCTATCGCAATATGATTCTTCATCTGCATTGCTTCTTCAACTTTCCCCTTGACCATAAGGCTAGTTATCAACAAATTACATGATCCTGAATCGGGTTCCCAACCTTTTCCTTTTATCTTTTCCATTAATTCTAGGGATTCTGTTACATTTCCCAGTGTACAATGCCCACGAAGTACTATATTCCATGTTCGGAGATCAGGGTCCAACCCTTTATGGTGAAACTCACGTAAAATCTTGTCAGCCATGTCCATTCTGCCCGCCAAGCAGACTCCCTCCAACAAAGCATTATAATTCTCAATATCTGGTATAAACTTCTTTGCCATAATCAAATCCTTCAATTTGAAGGCCTGCCTTATCCTACCACCCATACATAGGCGGCGTACTAGATTATTATAAAGACTGATCTTAGGATGGTGCCCTCTTCGTACCATCTTAACAAAAATTTTCAAGGCTTTTAACCACCACCCGTAATTGCAGAGAGAATCAACAAGTTGTGTGTATACAAACTTCCTGTCGATCCAACCCACCTTCCTCATATGATTAAACAGATCATTCCCACGTTCAGGCCGACCCTGCTTGCACAACTCTTTTATTAGCAGATTCATAGTATAACTGTCGGGCTTGACCTTTAGATCTAGCATTTGCTTAAAGAGAGTGCATATCATCTCACTGTCTCCTTTCTCAGAAAATCCTTTAATCAAGATGTTGAAGCTATCAAGATCAGGGATACAATCTCTCTGCTTCATTGTACCAAAAAGCTCCAAAGCTTCCTCCATTCTCCTTCCAACACAAGCAGTCTTCATCACAATGTTAAAGGTTTGAGTATCCAATGCATCAATCTTTCCATCTAGCATTTGGTAGAAAAGTTCATGGCCCAAATTCTTGTGTTTAGATTTAAATAACCGTCCCAAAAGAAGATTACAAGCCGAATACCCAGGCATAAATCCATGACTCTTCATTTCGTTCAACAACTCCAATGCCTTTTCTGTTTTCCCAACTCTAACCCATTGCTGCAACACAAGGTCGTAATCAGATGGGGTTACTTCAAAGCCGAGACTAATCTTCTTATGAAGTAAACCCTCAGCTATACAAGCATGTGAGGGGTGTGAATCTTTGGTTAAAACCTTCAAGATAGCAGAATAGGATAAACTGTCATGATTGAATCCATCGTGATGTTCTAACCATTCGAAGAATTTGAAAGCCAAATTGGGTTTCTTAATACGTTTCAGAACTTGGACGGCAATGGGAGGGGTAATTTGGGAGGAAGAAACATCACAAAGTCTGTTAAGCAATGAATCCCACTGATCCGTCTTCTGAATAATAGAAACCATGCTTCTGACTAGAACATTAATAGAGACTGTTCTTTGGTTCTTTTTGTTTTGATGTTCCAGCAATGAAGAGAAGAACCTAGGCTTCTGTAAGCTTACCATCCTGGACGTCTGATAGGCTAATACAGTTCTAGGGTTTAGCATTCTAAAGTGCTCAAATTCAGAAACTGTTTTTGGGTTTTCCAATGCAGGTTTCTGAGATTTACAACAAAATCTGAAGATCTTATGAGGGTCCAACTGTTCATAATTCCGCGAACCGACGAAATGTTGAGAATTTTGTTGGTTTTCCTTTCCAAAGTAAAACCTATAAAATGCAGTTCTACTTTTCTGCAATCCTACTCCTCTCCGGCAAACATAAACCATTTCTTCAGTTTTCACCGAAGATGAAAAGAATTGAAGATAAAGATTTTTTCTGGTTCAAACCACTGCAGATTTCCAATAACAAAATAAAATTCACAAAATTCAGAGATTCCCCTGCACAGAGTCCTCTAGTTCACATCAGTAAGAGGTGAACACAAATTTGGGGTGCTCTATCTCAAATACCAGTGATGTAGAGTTAGATATTCGATATCTACAAACCCATTTAGGTTTTTTCTATCCTTCATTTCGGAACTCAAAATCTATTCTAGGGTTTCTGAGTCCACATTCCACCATTTCCAATAAAGAATCTAGGGCTTAAGAAGCAAAAAAAAAAAAAGAAGAACAAGAAAAATCCTAGGGT
Source organism: Macleaya cordata (assembly GCA_002174775.1). NCBI lineage: Eukaryota > Viridiplantae > Streptophyta > Magnoliopsida > Ranunculales > Papaveraceae > Macleaya > Macleaya cordata. The sequence continues at coordinate 1,132,120 of MVGT01002634.1, read as the reverse complement.
TTTATAGACTTCTAAAAAATTCTTCAGATCCTGGTAAACGATTCAATTTGCACAAATTCAAAACAAAATTCACAAGGTTGAAGACACTCACCTTGTTTTGAGCCCTAATAAGAGAACCAACGGCTACAAGATTTCGAATTTACGAGGAACATAGTTTGCTTACTTTGCTTGGTTAGGTTCCGGTTTCGTTATTCAACTACTCTGTTCGGGGTGACCATTTGTGGTCATCCCTTATACATAATGGTTGTGCCGATAACAGCAGCCAGACTGGGATTAACGATTGGCCAATGGGTCGGGTTTTTGGATTTTGATCGAGGCCTCGGTTGAGACTTGAACCCGACAAGACCGGGCCCATTTTCATCCCTGCCCTTGGATATAAAACATCTCTTTCTCTTCCAATTTTCAGACTTCAGAGTTCAAACTTGCAGCAGAAGAGCTTCCAAGTTCCACCATAGAATGCTGAGCTGCAAGAAGAGTTTATTATCTCAAATCATAATGAAGAAGAAGAGAAAGAAAAGCAAAAAGAAGAACAAAAATGCCATCTTTGTCAAAAACCAAAACCAACATTTTCAGAAACAAGAATCAGATGAAGAATTAGATGAAGAAGAGAGAGATGAAGGATTCAGTTTAAAAAGCTCTGCTCCTTCACACAGCTATGGTGTTCAACCCGTAGGAAATTTCCTACTCAACTCTTCCTCCAGCAACTCCAGAAACACAGGTCTGGGTAATCTCTATTTTCTCTCTGATGAACTCGTTCTTGACGTTTTAGGGTTTTTGGATTGTACCCATTTAGGTGTTTTAGCTACTGTTAGCAAATCTTTCTATATTTTCTGCAACCATGAGCCTCTATGGAGGAATCTCGTTTTGGATAATCTCAAAGAGGGGTTTTCCTTTAATGGGTCTTGGAAGTCTACTTATGTTTCTACTTTCAGGCCTTCTTTTGCTTTGTCAAATTTGGGTTCCTCAAGTTTGAAAGTGAGAGACTTCTATTCGGATTATCTCTTCCAGAGTTGGCTCTGTGCAAGCCTTGAAATGAAACCCGAATGGCTTGAAAGGGATAATATTGAACGGAAGTGTGGAATTTCAGTTGAGGAGTTTGTATTAAATTATGAAGAACCCAATAAACCAGTATTGTTGCAAGGGTGTATTGGCAATTGGCCTGCTTTGGAGAAATGGGACAGGGAATATTTGATTCAGGTTTGTGGGGATGTACGATTTTCCGTTGGGCCTGTGGACATGAAGCTTGAGGAGTACTTTAAATATTCAGATGGGGCGAGAGAGGAGCGCCCATTGTATCTCTTCGACCCGAAGTTTGGTGAGAAAGTTCCTGTAATGGGTTCTGATTATGAAGTTCCTGTGTACTTTAGAGAGGATTTGTTTGCTGTTTTGGGCAGTGAGAGACCTGATTACAGATGGGTTATTATTGGACCAGCAGGATCAGGTTCTTCATTTCACATTGACCCAAATTCAACTTCGGCCTGGAATGCTGTGATTAAGGGATCTAAAAAATGGGTCTTGTTTCCTCCTGAAGTGGTTCCACCAGGAGTCCATCCTAGCCCAGATGGTGCTGAGGTTGCATGCCCTGTATCGATAATTGAGTGGTTCATGAATTTTTATGGTGCAACTAAGAATTGGAAGAAAAGACCTGTGGAGTGTGTCTGTAAGGCCGGGGAGGTGATATTTGTGCCTAATGGATGGTGGCATCTCGTTATCAATCTGGAGGAGTCCATTGCCATTACACAGAATTATGTTAGCAGGTATTGTTCTTTATACTTTTTGTGTGGTGTGGATTTCTTCAATTTGCTGCATTTACGACTCCAAAATGATATACAGTTTGAAGTCTTAATGTTCAGACTCAAGAAAATTGAATTGTTTCTTATTGTGCTTCTGTATTGAAAAGTTCGTTTAGATGATCCAAAGATTCACAACATTTCGATATTGACTTCTCTTTAATTTCTACTAACCTAAGCCAATGAACTGCTCCGTCATTGAAAATCTATGTAGCAAGCCACCACGAAATAAGACTTTAGATTTAGTGTTAAGCCCAGTAAAATGAGGCTGAGGCATCCCCAGCAAAATAAAGTTGGAGATATACATATTGATTCTGACGACTCTAGTGTTTTATGACTCTTATTTTGCTAGATCTCCTTTGTACTTTAATGTCTATGTAAGATAATGCTGTCTAAATTGACTGAAGGCCTCTGATTATGAAAGTAGAACCACAGTTGATTTGATTGTATCTTCCTTAAAAATGTTGTTTTAGTAATTTTATATTAACTTTTGTAAAGAACTACGTTACACTTTATGTTAATTCGTGATAATATCTTACAATTTTATATTCCAAATCTGTTTCATCATAGTGGACCTTGTACAAGTGTAGAGTCAGATTTTGTTCCAGTGCCTTCGTATTATGAGTGATGTTAGCTTCTGGCAGCAGGTTGTGATGGAGTTATAACTGTTTCTATAACTTGGGAAGTTGGAGAAAGTAATTTAATGGTAATGTTGTCTCAAAAAGTTCAGAGTCTAGGAACATCACTATATAACAGATATACAGAATAACTGAACAATTTTGAATTTAAATGCATATAATATCAAGCAGGATTACTACTGCCGACCGCAGCTTTGAAAAACATTAGATTACATTTGGGTGAGATAAATAAATAACTATCTCTGAAAATAGTGATGCAGAGAACTCTCTTTACTAAATCATTTCATTTGCCATTTACGTTTCTGTTAATATTGATTGTTAATTATAAATAAACATAGAAGAAAACAAGTGAACAAACTGTGTTCATTGGCACTTGGAGGACACCTATATTTTTTTTTTTGATAAAGAGGACAAGCTATTTTTTGGTTTTATTTCTTGCATGATTTTTAATTATATGATTGTAAAAATTAGACGATGAAACTTAAACGAAGTAGTAACAAATTGTTATGTTCATTGGTTTCTAGATTCAATCATATAAGATCTTTAAGGTAAGGTTGAAGTTTATATTTATTGGTTTCTACATTGAATGCCTTACTGCTTGAAAAGTTCTTGGATTTTATAACAAATGTTTTCACATCGTCATGTAGGAGGAATTTGTTGAATGTTTTGGACTTTCTAAAGAAGCCAAATGCAAGTGAGCTTGTCTCAGGAACAAGAGACAGAGTGAATTTGTACGACAAATTCAGGGGAGCTATCAAAGCTTCTTTCCCTGGAACTATTGATGAGCTGGAGGTGAAAGCCGAAGAAAAGAAGGCTCAAAAGAAGAAACCTACCTTCTGGGAATCTGTAACAGATTCCAAGGTGGGTGCATTCAAGTTTTCTTTCTGAAGCAACACCCACTACAGAGACCCAACCCAACAGGAGAGTGATGTATTAGGAAGTCTTCACTTCAATTTTGATGCGTTTTGATATTTATCGTTTTGTTTTATATCGGTGTAATTGGATTCAATTGTTTTGCTATTATAAATAGAGGGTATGCGTGATTCACCATTTTCATTCCAGGTTAGAAGCAAAATAGCAAGTCAAGAATTTGAGCATCCAATTTGAACCATTGTCAAAAAAAGGAAGGAAGAAATTGAGCATCCAAACACACCATCATGAGAATTTACATAAAAAAAAAAAATGTATATGGCAAGCGAAATACAGTAGATTTCAATATATTTGTCAAACTGCAGCAGGTTCTTGTTAGAGCATCTCCAATGCAATGTGGATGTGGTAAAATAAGACTGCCATGTAGGAAAAATGCACATTTCTCAAAAAAAAACTCCTTAAGTGCTAATGTGAAAGTACACTTTTAAACTGAGTTGGCAGTGAAATAGAATGCTATTGGTGGAATGGACGTGAAAAACGAGGACATTGTGAAGTTGAATGTCTAGAATTTGAAAGAATTAGACATTCAACTTCACAATGTCCTCGTTTTTCACGCTAGTGCCTTTCCATTCCACCAATGGCATTCTATTCCATTGCCAACTCAACTGAAAATTGTATCTTCACATTAGCAATTGAAGAGTTTTTTTTGGAAAAATGTGTATTTTTCCTATGTGGCAGTCTTATTTTACCACATCCACATTGCATTGGAGATGCTCTTAGTTTAATATCAAAATGTGGACATACACTCCACACAAATTAAGAAAGTGAGAAGTTAATATTTAAAAAGATAATTTGATAATTTCAAAGATCAATGTTTGTGTGGTTGTTCTGTTTTTAAAACCTCCTTCCAACTCTACAGCCTCACCTTGGGACTGGGACAATCATAGCTCACTAAGCAGAAACGTCTAAAGTGGCGACGCTCCCTCCGCTTCGGCTCCAAAACACGATACCGTGTTTTTGCTTGAGGTATTTTTTAATTTAAAATATTTTTTAATTAGCATGTTATTTAGTTTTAAACTAGTGAAATTTTACTTGCACCAATTTTTTTTTGTTTTGTTTTTTCACCTCACTTATTCTTACACTCAACTTGTTCGACCTATATGGAGTATAGTCATTATCCATTTGCAAATATTTTTTTGATGATCTTCTAACCCCAAGAAAAAATAAATAAATAAATACAAATCCTAGTGAAAAATCACACCATTTTTAAGCCCAATCAAAAACTTTTAAAATTTCTGTTTCTTAATTTTCAAATGACTTCTTAAAATCATTCTATAGATTATCTCTGTGGCCATACAGGTCGGGGTAAACTAAAGGAAATGCTATTTTGTACAAGTGGGTGTATAATACCCTCCATCCTTGCTAAGGCGATGAAAAGATTTTGAGGTTGGACCGTATGACACCAAAGACATCATCATCATGTATCCACATGTCAAATTCTCTTCTCAAGACATGTCGGGGTGCCCCTAGTTCGAACAATCACTGCTACAATCATTAGGAAACCCCTGTCCAGCTCTTCCAACCAAGTCGATGGAGTGAAAAGACACAAGGAATAAGCTCTTCAAACCAAGACGATTCTCACTTCTCAGGTACCCACTTTATGAACACCAACCCGATTATTTATCACTTCTTCCCATCTGTATTTTCATCTCTTCTTTTCTCTGTTCTTGTGGTGGATTACAGGTCCGAAAATAGGGTTAGATTCTATTTAGGTTTTCCCTTATCTGCCCTTTATTTGACTATCAATTCATGGATTCCCTGTTTCTTATGTGAAATGGGTTTTTGTTCTTATGTGTTTTGGTGATGGGGGAGGGGACAAATTTCCGCTTTTAGGTATATATATTTGTAGATTCAGATTTTTTTAAATTTTTTTTTTTTCAGTTTCAATTATTTGCAATCAATCTCATAAATTTTTTTGTGTAAGACTTGCCCCCTTTTCTTTATTCAATCTTTAGTAATATTTGTTTATAGTACTTACTTGGGTTGCTTGATTTTGAGGAGAAGAAAATGAACTCCCTTTTAGCTAGAGTGACCAGTGGTGGCAGTTGCACCAATAACACTATTTTCTTTATGTTCTTGTTTGATGTTCATGTCAAATCACATAAACATCTTGTGAGAAAGCAGTCACTGTTAGTCTGTTCCCTGGAATTAATTTCACCCCTTTGAACTCCAAACCCATGAAGTCAAGATTGAGTTAAACTCATTAAAAATGCTAAAGGCCTGGACCTTTTCAGTTATAGATGATTGCAGTGTTAGTCTATGATTTTTTATTCTTATTATTATTATTTTTTTAATGTTTTTGTTAGCCACAGAGGCTCAATAGCTCGAGTCATGATTGTTTTTCCCATGATTTAAAGAGGTTGCTATTATTGTGTTTTGACTTGCATTTATCATGGTAGGCAGGGATATCAGTCATGGGTGATGGGGAAATAGAGACTGAGTACCAACAAGCAAGTAGTATACCCAATGCAAATAAGGATCCAAATGAAGCTGAACAAATTTCAGATTTTTGTATATTTAGAAGGTTTGTTCGATTCCAACTTTTTTGCAATCAATGTTATAGATTTTTATTTGTGGAGTTAAACTTGCCCCAAATGCTCTTGTCAATCTATATGAAACTTGGGTTGCTTGATTTTGAGGAGAATATCAACTCCCTTTGACTCAGAGTCGCCAATAGCGGCGATGCATCTTGGATTTTGTCAACAAGAACACTTGGTTCCATTATATTTGTTTGATGTTCATATCAAATCAAATTAACATCTTCTGAGAAAGAAGTCACTTTTAGTATGTTCCAGGAGTTTCACCTTTTTGAACTTCAAACCCCGCAAATTTAAAATTGAGTTAGAATCACAAAAAAAAAAATGATACAGGCTAAATCCTACTGTTAGTATATGATTTTTTGCCTGAGAGGTTTAAATTCAGGTTGAGTCATGAATTATTTTTTTTTTCAATGGGATTCAAAAGATATTGGCATTATTGTGTTTTCACTTTTATTTATCCTAGTAGGCAAGAACTTTCAACCATGGATGATGGGGAAAGAGAGAAAAAGGAATCATATGTTGAAATAAAGGTTCTGTTCTTTGCAAGAGCTCGAGATGTTACTGGCTTGACCGAGATGATGCTACAAGTTCCATCTGGTAGTACAGCTCAAGATTGTCTAAGATCGATCTTTACTAAGTTCCCTAAATTGGAAGAGATCAGCCAGTGCATGGTCCTTGCTCTGAATGAAGAATACACGCCGGAGTCTGCAGTTGTTAAAGACAGAGATGAGTTAGCCATCATTCCTCCAATAAGTGGTGGCTAGAAATAATGTATGTGCTGTTGGTCTTTGTCGAGGTTAAAGAAACAACAGGATATCTGAACTAATTTGGTATGTATATCCGAACGAATTTTCTTTAGTCCTTTTTAACAAATCAGTTTCTTCTTATCTACTTCAAAGTAGGCAATTCATGTTTTGCTTGTTGAAAAACTGATCTCTTTTCAATATATCTCATAGGGAGAAAACATAACCTTGTGGATATCATCTCCTCATTTGTACATTTTTCCAATTAAATATCTTCTCCTTATTTGTTGGAAGTAAACAACATAGAGGGATATATAACCCCAATTTAAAAGAACCATATTCCACCCCCACACACGTAGGAGGATGATCTAAGGGCTGATTTCTAATGAGGATGTTCTCCTCACCATCTAGATCATCATATCCGAAAGTCCACTTGTGATCTGCTTCCCTCATCACTACACTTCCCCCCTTCGGGAAGCTGCCATCACAAAGTCGCTTCCCTCATCACTATTAGATCATCTTTTGGATTCATACACTTGTACCCTTACTTGCCAGGACAGTAACCAAGAAAGGCACATGGAATGGAACGATTATCAAATTTCTCATCGGTAGGACAGCTCTTTTCAAAACTTCCAACTCCATCAATTTTTTTTGAGAAACAATGATTAGAATAATGTATAAAATTTACCAATTTCTTACGGGCTGATTTGAGGGGTTTATGAGTCTTAGAATGGGCTGATTTGTGGATATGATGATTTACTCTCACAAAAAAATCAGTCTTTGGGTTATTCTCCTTCATGTATGGGGATTGGGGGTGTTCTAAACGGGACCTCCATAATCCTCCCCAACTACACATATTTTAAAATTGCCATTAAACAACCAATACCCACAAGTGTTGGCAGCCTCGCGCTATAATTTGCACAATCTTTAGTCATCAACCAGTGATTTAAATTCCCCACAGATAGTCTTGTCATCAACTGCTACTACAATGGATTTATCTCTCTCAGGGTGGTTTGAGAGATCGAATTTGAGATTTTTTTTCTAAAAATCTTCGAACTGAATGCTTCAGTCAATTCCTGTCTCAAGCCAACCATTAGGAAGGAGACTAGACAGCTCTAGAAGCATTCAAGAATATTACTAATAAGATTTAAGTTAATAACAACCATTGGCGTTGGCGTGGTGGGTGAAGTTCCCTTCTACAGTTTACCAAGACAAGTCTGGGTCATCGGTTCTCTAGGCTGGTGTCACGACCCTAGCACTTCCCCTTGTTGCTATGCGATCGTGCGACACTTGAACTAGTTTTCCCTGCTAATCAAGTTAGTCTTTCCCCTCACAGAGAAGCTTAGAACTCTCCCTCGTTAGCTAAGCTCTCACAACACTCAAGAGAACACAAGAGAATCTTAAGAGAAAACCTTAACTCTTGATTACAACTCTTGATTCTTGGTTCTTAGTTGCTATAAATGAATGAGGCTCCCCCTATATATAGGTATAAGGGAGACCAATGGAAGCTTCTAGAGTTCTTCTACAACATCTCTAAGCTACAAGCTACAAGTTACAAGAAGTATCTACAGACTTCTAGAAATGTATATACACTTGTAAATATTCTAGGGCCTTCCTCCTGGAATGACCTACTGGCCTCTAGAGAATTCTAGAGAGCTAATGTCTACATGTCTCTAATTCTCATGTTAGCTAGCTGGGATGGGCTTCTTTGGGTTGGGCTAGCATTCTCATGCACATACAAATTATCCAAAACATACCCAATAGCCCATATGCACCTTCAAGCTCGCTTAGGTCACGGCCCATGACCTGTTTTGGGACAATGGCACTGAATTTGGCACATAGAATGGCACGGATGGCATGTGTAACGGCCCAGTCCGTGACAGTGGGCTGGGCTGGGCTGGGCTAGTGAGACCGATAGAATTTAAACTTATTCTCTTTTTTAAAACAAACAAGATTAAAAATAAACCAACCAATAGGGGGGCGCCAAACGGTAACACCCCCACCTTACAAATATTAGAGGTTGAGAATTTGACTCCCCTGGAGGCCACTCCATAGGGTTAATAATTTCCAATACTAACTAGTCGGGTGTTCTAAATCTAAAGAGGCTTGAATATCTCGGTGTAAGAAGAAAAAAAAAAAAAAAAAGGAAGAAGATGAAAATCCTTTCAAAGAAAGATTGTAAGTTTTTTCAAATTGAAAATTTGAGTAAGGTCAAGGGAAATTATTTGTTGAAAATTTTTGAATCCGGAGTGAAATTTCAGTAGGATATAAAAATTCTTGGTGAAATAGGCAAATAGCCATTGTACTCTCTGTACAACTACAATCTTTTCCAAAATGGTGGGCAAAACAAACAGTAAAAACACTCGGAAAACATTTTTTATATCCAGAATCTCAGATACGCAAAAGGAAAAAAAAAAACAAAAAAGGAACAACAAAATTTTCAGCATCATTCTGGCCTCCACAACAAAAAAACGTTCAAAACCAAAAATACGTAAGTAGTATTAACAGTAGAACAACGAGTTCTGCTAGAAGACCGCCTGGTTATTCAGCTTGCATACCACTCAATAGGAATTTGCCACGTGTTTACTGGTTTCAATTCTATTTTTTTAAAATTTTTTTTATAGAAGTTTCAATTCTAAAATTCACGTGGGTGAAAAAATTAAAAAAAAAGTTAAAGTTAAAGTTAAAGTTCTGGCCCTGAGATTTGGGGCCTAAGACGAACTCTTAGTACGCAAATAGAGTTAGGATTCATGTACACAGACCTATGGAGCTACATGGAGATAATTCTAAAACTGATTTTTTGTGAGAATTTTTTTTTTTTCAACATTTACATCATTTTCACAAAAAGTCATATCATTCTAAAATTTCTAACCCTAAAATTTGTTGAAAATTTAATTATAATTGAGCTAAACTTAGGGTAGTATATATAAGGTGAAAAATAATTTGGGGGCCTAAAAAATGGGAGACCGAGGCAGCGGCCTTGGTGGCCTTGCCTCGTATCCGGCCCGGTGAGCACAGAAGGAACTATTCTTTCGCCTATGACTATGGGTGTCAATGGGTACCAAAGTACTCGGAACCGAACCGGTACCGGAACCGTTTTTTGCGATTCCGGGATCTCATTTTGTGGATCTGATAAATTTTGGATCCGTTTCGGATCTACCCGTTTTGGATCCGTTTAATTTCGGATCCACCCAATGGGTACCCGCGGGTACCCGGTTCCGTATAAATTTTATAATTTTATAGTTTAATTTTCTATTATATACTAATTTTTTTTATTTTTTTTACTTTTTTTAATTAAAAAAAGAAACCAGTGACTATTATATAACAAATTTCATAATAAAATAAATTTTATAATTAAATATAATACGAAAATAAAAAATACAAAATACAAATAGGTTTTATGTGTAAAAAAATTAAAAAATAATAATTAAAAATGGGTATCGGGTACCTGCGGATCCTAGGGGTACCGAATCCGGAACCACCAATTGAGGTTCCGGTACCGGAACCGAAAGGATCTGGAACCACTTTATGTTAACGGGACTGGATCTAGAACCTTTAGGTTCCGATCCGGAACCGTCCCGTTGACACCCCTACCTATGACCACCAAATCACCAATACACGTGGCTATTGGATGGTCTGGTAGGGAGATGACCCTGTGGTCCTAAAATCATCTCTTTCTTTTTTCTTTTTTTTTAAGTAACAGTCCTCCAATCATTTTCGACAAAACAACCTTCTTTTCTCAACTTATGGTTCAGGTCCCTCGGGGTCGGGGTCCATCTTTCTGGCTTTTTCAATTGTCAAAAGTCAAGTGAACGACACTAATAAAAGTCCAAGTCTTAACAGCTCGGTTTTGACCAGTACAAAAGTATAACTTCGTCATTTTTTGTTCTTTTGGTACGCATTTTATTTAATTTTTCGATTTTTTCCCAAAATATAAAATTGACAATAAGCTTGTTTGAGGACTTTAAGCCTTGACTTTTCTACTTGTACTTTCTAGATCAAACTACTCTAAATAAATATATTTCTCTTGTGGCGGCGTAGTTCGAGATAATTTAAGAGTTGATTTTTAGTAAAAATGATCTAATTAATACATAAAGACATCATTCTAAAACTTCAACCTCATCAGAATTAAAATAAAAATTATTTTTAATTATCTTTTTGTTAAGAGTTTTAGTTCTCGTTTGGCAACCACTTAAGAAGTTGCTTTTTGACTTATATAAGTCAAAAAACAAAAAAGTTTGTATGGTAACATTTTTTTCAAAGTGACTTCTAGAAGCAAAAAAGTTATTTTTTTTGGAGCAAATTTTTTTTACTTTTCTAGTTCTTAGAAGTTACTTCTCCTCGAGTACCGTGTAACAACTAATAACTCATCATTTTTTTAGACTTATAAGTCAATAGTTTACCATACTAACTTCTCCTTAATTTTTACTTCTCAAAATCACTTTTACTTTTTTTAGAAGCGGAAGCACTACTGCTTCTGGTTGCCAAACGCCTTCTAAGAAAGATGAGACTTTGAGGAGAATTATAGGCGGTGGTAATAAAAAATCTTAATGTAAAAATAAGTTGAGTCTAACAAATAAGTTGTTATTTTTTAAATAGAAAATAATTTATTCATTTTTTATGGGGTTATTGATATTTATCTAATCTAATTCATAATTAATTGCAGGACAAACTAAAAAGGGGTTCTCAGTCAAAGTCAAAGTCAAGTCATGTGTTCTATTTATTATTATTAATATTTTATTTCAGGGAGGATTTTCTAATATCTTACATTGAAGAGGCCTCTCATTGAAAGATAACAGTACTTGAACTCCAAAAATCCAAATCTATGAAGCAGTGATTAAAGACCCAATTCTTTGACCCCCCTCTCTCTCTCTCTCTCTCTCCTCTGACTCTCTCTCATGGTTCATGGGTACTCATATATATAGGAAGAATTTTAGATTTCAAAGAGTACTCAAAATAAAAAAAAACCACTTCATCATGGTGTATGATACATACAAGTCATCTATAATGCCTTATTACTCATGTGGTGATCATGATGAGAATCATATTAAGAGCAGGGTTATTAATCCTCCAAAAAGGGTGTTACAAGGACCAAGGCCTCCACCTCTTAAAGTGATCAAGGATTCTTCCTGTACTAAGAGCATCAACAAGAATAAACCTAATGCAGTAATAGCAGCAGCAATTGATCATTATAATTCTCCTCATCATCAGTTGATTGGTACTCGACGATGCAACGGCAGCGATCGGCGGCGCCGGCCGCTCGTAATTCACCTAAAGTCACCAAAGGTAATCCATACAAGACCTCAAGATTTCATGATTTTGGTGCAACGACTTACTGGAAAGCAATCTTCATCATCATCATCAGCAGCAGCATCCTCTACTGATCATAAATTTGGTTCATCATCATCATCTGTTAGCACTACTATGATAGTTAATGAAGAAAACAAGTATAAAGAGATTACCAAAAAAGATATTAGAGAAGTTGATCATGATGATCATGAGTACTTAATGCTTCAGCTTTCTAATTCAACTAATGGTGGTGGTGGTGGTGTTTCATCTCTGAAGGCCTCCAATATTTTCTCACCTGCTTCTCTGTTTGGTAGTACTGGTTTCATGTCATCTTCTCCAAATAATATTATTGCTTGCACCAACTCACACTGGCATGATGAGTTTGGCACCTGATGATCAATTTTAAGGTGATAAATTAGTATATTAATTAGGTGAGAGATTAATTCTTATTGTATTATAGAGATGATGGAGGAAACCAGCTGCATGGTTAGTGTTATTAAATCTTTTATGATCCCCCATTGAAGTTTTTAGATATATTACTTAATTTATTAGTTGTATGTTGAGAGGGAGTTAGTTCATTTGGTTATATATTAATCATATTTATATTTTCATGAGCAAATTTTCTAGCTGCAGGGATTCCTTGATCATGATCAAATGAAAGATTATTATTAATTATGATAATTTGATGATCCAATTGATCTATATAATTAGAGAGAGAGAGAGAGAGAGAGAGAGAGAGAGAGAGAGATTAATTAATGGTGATGATCTTGAGTTAGGTTTTTGGGGGAACAAATTAATCTCACCATAAAGAAGGATTTGATCTAAGCTAGGTCAAATAAATCTTCTAGCTACTATACTGCAGTTATAGGTTGACAGTTGACACCAGCCAGCTAGCTATATATCTTCCCTCTTTTTTGACTTAATCTCAAACAATATTAATTATGAGAACGGATCAGCATACAATCTTATTTGTAAATTTTATATGTACACTGGTATGTGAGGCCCACATCTAGTAGATCATCCTCACCAAAAATGACCATATTCTAAAACTAATAGCCCCATTAAAAGTTGACTCTTCTTATCATCATTCAATTTTCACCGTTAATTTTTAATCAAATTTCAATCAATTTTTTATGGGGCTATAAATTTTAGAATAATATGATTTTTGGTAGGAACGTTTTACTCATCTTGTAGATCATTATCACAAAAAATTATTCCTTAGTTCCTCACCATGTAGGCCTCACAACCAATGTAAGAATAACAATGTACATATAACGATTTACACGAATCCAGACTCATTAATTAATATCCAAAAAACCTGTAAAAAAAACAAGATAGTAAGGGCCCGTTTAGTTCGCGATTGAAAAACTTGTTTTCAAAAACTAATTTACACCTAAATTAACTACATTTTATATCACATCTAAAACTATTCTTTTGACTTTACAATAAAATCCTAAATGATTTCATTGAAAATAAAGAAAACAATATTTTTTTTGTTTTGTAAAATCATACATGATTTTATTGGAAATCCTAAAAAAGTTTTGGATGTAGTACAAAATGCATATTAGTTTAGGTGTAAATTAGTTTTTGAAAACAAGTTTTTCAATCACGAACCAAACGGGCCATAAGATACTCTTTTACTAGACTACAGTCATGAGGTACAAGAAGTTTGGTAGAAGATGAGTATCTTACTAATGGGCCATAAGCCCCAAAAAGCTTGTAATTAAAGAGCATTACTCTAAGTAACCAGAGCGCGGGTCGGAGCAGGAACGAAAGTGGGAGCAGGAGCATCGGAGCGGCTGATTAAAAAATGTTCTTAGTTCTAAAATACCTTCGGAGCGGGAGCGTCGGAGCGCAATTCGGAGCGAGAGCGCGAGGTTCCGGAGCGGGAGCATCACCCCTATACCAAGGTTTCGGTTACTAAGGCATTACTCACATCAAAAGTTCAATAGAGGCTAACCCAAAAAATGTCAATTTAAGTGGAATACAGTTTAGCTCATGCAGATGCAGTTGATTAACCCACAGTAGCTTGGTCTGGACCTATACTCAAAGAGTGTTAATATAACCCACATCATTTGAGTACTATGAATTTGTGAAGTATATAAGCTTTGGACGACTCTTTTTTAGCTAGTAGTCAATTTTTAAGGAGATTTAAAACCAATGACCCTTAACATATAGGTCCTGCTTGGTATGCTAAAAAAATTCGCATCTGCAGTTATTCCCGGTGAAATTGATAAATCAGCTGTTTGGTATGGTATTCCTCTCCTAGTTAGGATACCTATGGCCCTGTTTGTCCATACAAATTACCACTACTACAGCTGTGGTAATTTGCATTCTGCAAATTTTTTCTGCATACCAAGCAGAGCCATAGTATTAAAGGGTGTTGCTCAAATCTAATGTGTCAAACTATCAATGATCTGTAAAAACTCTTTGAAATGCTAATTAATGATCATTTTTTGAGGGGTGAAATGCTAATGATCATTAAAATTAACCTGGAGGTAGCAACTCTAGCTAACCCACCTCAAACTTACTTAAAATTAAGTGGGAGTGGAGTTAAAATTAGCTTAACCCACCAAAAGAATTGATCATCAAATTTTATTTAATCTCCAAAGTTGAACTGGACAGGTAGTTTGGGACCAACAGATTTAAATCCTTTTTTTTTTCTTAATTTTAAGATATAATATTATGACTTCATAGCTTTCGGTAGTGATGAGTGAGAGAGAGATGGAGATTAATGGATGGAGTCTCCACACGTGTATGGACTAGTGAAAGAGGGATTCTGCTATAGTATAAATCTTCAGATAAATAAATAAATATATATATATATATATATATATATAGTATAAATCTGTAAAATATCAAATCCTAAATCAAATTAATCTTACATACAAAAATTAACTTCATTAAAAATGACAAAAATAACCTTGATACAACTCTAAATTTACGCAGCTACGACTCAGTAAATCCATCTACATCATGAACTCCATATATCAATCATAATATGTCAACAACTAATTCTCTTTTTTTGATAACCCATCGATGTATAGTATAGGGGATTTGATTTCATAAATCGATAATTTGTCTCTTTCAATTATTTGTAGCCTAGCATTTTATACGTGAATTTTTAAAGGTTAGATCTTCCTCCTACCAATCACATGACCACTTTTTTTAAGTTTTTAACCTAGCTAGCTGAAAAAAACTGAAAACCATCTTTTTCAGGACAACTGCGCGCCTTTTAATTTGTTTAAAACCCATCATCACAGTAAGTCGGTATTTACTTCTTCATTGTTTTTTTTTTTTAAACTTCTTCATTGTTGATACTCTTTTTATGAATAAGAGACAGAAAGAGAGAAAGAAAAAGGTCCTTGACCCAATGACCTTGACCTGTTTTTATGAAGAGAGTCGACCTATTTCTAAAGCAAATTCCAAGGCCACAATTTAACAGGACTGGATGAGGTTTTCCCTCTCTCGATCTCACTTTTTACAAAAGAAAGATATGTAAAGGCAAGTACTATGGTATCCTTTAATTTTTAGTGCTTTAAACTTCAAATGATAGTTAGAGGGAGGGACAAGTACTAAGGTTGAGGTACAAAAATTTAAGACAGTCATAAATAGAATAATTTTCACCTTAGTACTTGACTTATCCATCAAATCTCTCCAATATAGATATTTGAGGTTGTCATAGTACTTGTCGTCCTACTATAATATTGAATTAACAATCTTTAGTTCCTTTGCCTAGTTTTAGCATTGGCCCCCAGCTATATAATAGAGTTGGGATCAGTGCATACGTCATTAGGGACAGTTACATTGTGAAATTAGGCATGACTCACTATGAAGTTCTTCGACCAACAAGAGCAGATCTTCTGTCCTCAAATTCTATTCCCCTTGATTTTGTTTTGGAGGGTTCACATGAAAACGATTTAATGATTGATATTTTATGAAAAATCAACCGTCTATTATCTAATATAAAAATAATTTTTTAATAGTTGATTTTTCAATCGACTCTTAATTGCCTTAAAAATCTTAAATCGATTAATTCTATGTGAGAATAATCTTTAATACGAAGATAATATTTTCATCAAATATCAGTTATTAGATCGTCTTCGGGTGATCCCACAAAAAAAATCAACAAAAGGACAAAAGATTTGCTCTCTCGGTCTCAACCAACGGCATGAAGATGGATGGTATTGGAGGCCCACAAATCAAGTGTACGGTAGTGCTAGGGCTACCGAAATCCCTACCGAATTTGCTACAGCAGGCACATTTCACGGTGAGATTCATAACACTTTAGGATGGGATGTGAAATACGAGGAGATGCAAATTACTTTGACCGTTGGATGCTTGAGTGGTAGCAAATTCTGTAGGAATTTGCTGTAACTCAAGCATTACCGATACCAAAATAGCATTCTACCAACTAAAAGGGTCCTCGCATATATTGAACCATACACGTGGCATGAAACACTAACCGCTACTTTCTCTTGTCATCGCTTGTCGTTGTCACGTGACCTCTCACGAGGGCGGCAACACCGTGACCGTCCCTCGAACTCGAAGGCGTGCCCTGTTGTTTGATGTTGGCCTTGACCCTGCAGATTGGCTTTGACTCTTCTGGCTCTACTACAGTACTACTACGGGTGGGTATGTCGAGTGGGTCACCCGCCACCCGGTAAACCCATAACCCACAATGATTGATCCATGTGGAAATCTCATAATACGTGGAATCAAAATATTCTACGCCCATTGTGAGCCGTTTGTTGATGTTACTTAAAAAGAAAAATGAAAAATACACAATAAAAAATAAAAAATAACGATTCGAAGGTTAAAGACTGAGTCAATTCACTGGTTTGAGTCGTTTGACTCACCAGGTGCTACTCCAAAACACGGGCGCCTTTAGTAACCCTCATTTTGATAGATGCATGCTAGTTTTTAGTGGGCAAAATGATATAAAATTATAAGACGGCTCACCAACTTAGGATGGATGGATCGATGGATGGATGGAATTTTGAGGAGAAAACCTAAGCTAGTACTTTTCAAAACTAGAGCCTAAAATATTTAAGTACGGACATACAAGTATCAAGTTGCCCTCCCAACAAAGGCAAAACATGGGACAGGGACTTCGCTAACTACTTAGTGCAGTATTTTCTGTATTACTCGTCTTAATCAAGATCTTGGATTCAAATCTTAGTGCCGTCCTGATAAGGGGTGTGTCCCTCAGTATTATTGATTATTGTTTGGGTCTCTTTTAACTCACTTACTTTTCAAAGAAAAAGAAAACCTTTGAAAGTGGGTTTTCATTTCAGTCGGGTATATGGATTTTGGTTCCTACTTATTCGGATATTTATGTACCTAAAATAACCAGAACCAATTATATGCCAACAGTTATTAATGTTCCCTCATTGTTAGTATTTTTATTTGACTGTCGTTATTGGATGACCAAGCTCTATCTTATATTTAGAGGTAATTTCATTTTTATCATTTCTATCCCCACATAAAAAAATATTAAATTTTTTTTAAAAAAAAACCTTTTAGATCGAAAGAGAATAGAAAGAGAGATAACAGAGAGAAGGAAAAGAGAGAAGCGAGAAAGAGAGAAAGAGATGGAGAGAGAAGAGATAGATGGAGGCGGAGGTCCTCAGGTGGTAGAGATGGTGGCGGCCGTTGAGGTGGTGGTTAAAAAAAAATTTATTTGTGTTCTTAGTATCAATACTAAAATTTGATTTGTAATAAAGTTTAATATTTTTTTAAAAAAAATTGATTTGTAGGTCTAATTTCAGTATTAAAATTTGATTTGTGGGAGCTCTAATAAGAACAGTAAAAAAAAGACTAAAAAAAAAAGAAGGGCACCTTAATCAAATTTTTGGTGATACCAAAAATCAACCAACTTAGATCACAACCGATAAAAATCTTTAGTGCCAATAATAAAAATCTTTTATTTCCCATTCTAACACTACAGTTGGAGCAAGACCCGCATTTATCTTTTTTGTTTTAGATCCATATAAAAGATGAGGGCGTGGTCATCTCACGTGTCATGTTGTACAAATGAAGGGTTCCTATTTTGGGGTCTTCATGAGTCACGTCCCCATCCAAAACAACTTCCCAACTAACCATAAGACAAAGTTTTGTTAAGATCCATCAGTAGATGTTTTTTTTTTGGTGCTTCCATGTCCATACATACATACATACATACTCATGTATCTCATCAATAATTCTGTTAGCACCCCCACCTGCCCAACGCCATCCTGATCTGTATCCTCCTCCATATGAGTAGAAGACTCCCGGCCTCTTCACATGATCGAATATCCTAGCTAGAAGCTTGGAGGTGAAAAAAGTTGGTTTTGAAAGGTAAAGTTTGTAAAAGATTAATCAGTATATTGTGGTTCCTCACTTTAGTTTTTTCCGTTCTAACTATTGTTAAGACGTTCAAAAATTTAAATTTTTAGGTTAAAAAAAGAGAAAGTCTAACACTTCAAGATTTTTGTCATATAAAACAAAATTAACGACGTATCAAGTACGGTCTAAATAGTGTTTAATCTAAAATTAAACGTGCATGACAAAGAGATTGAATCCTCGATCACGAAATTTAATATGAACTAATGACTCTCGCTAGCATTCCTCATAATTTAATACACTAAAAAAGTTAAATCCCAAGCATGCTAACATGGAAATCAAGTCTATCAAAAAAAACAAAACCATGAAAATCAAGGACTCCAATCATATTGGACAAACTGTAGGTTAGATGTTGGCACGTGGCATTCTATGATTTGAGTAGTTGAGGTGTCATAACATCAGTGGCCAAATATGTCTCAAAACATCACAAATAATTCCAAACTGAACTCCGTCTGACATGGAACCCAATCTCTTTTAACATTAAAATGAGGGTTGAGTCAGAGGAACACGTGTACGGTGTCAAATGAGATTGATGGAACATGACATGATGTACGGTCTTACACGTGGATGGTAGAGGAGAGATTGCATGGATTGGTCTCATAAATCACCTCCTCATTTTCCCAATAATAATATCCCTAAGGAGAAAGAACAAAAAAAAAAAGAAGTAATGGTAGTTTTGTTAATTTTGGAAAGACTAAGAACATAACCGTCATTTTTTCAAATTTCTTTTGTTGAGTCTCCTCGGTCCTTCATTATATATAAGTAGAGAAACTTAAATGAAAACAGACAGACATGTATATGTTTCTGTAACAGCTAGAGGCCCAACCAGAGTTCAATTCAAATTCTTCTTCTTCTTCTTCTTCTTCTTCTTCCTCTTCTTCTTCTTCTTCTTCTTCTTCTATTTGCATTGGTCCCTTTTCTTTCTACATGCACAAGGTACTAAAAATCTCAAGCTCTCCTCTTAGAACAATGTGAATATGTATGATCAAGTTTTTTTATTTTATTTTCCA
>MVGT01002634.1:1098006-1112379 GCA_002174775.1 Macleaya cordata | reverse complement strand
AATTTGAAAGAATTAGACATTCAACTTCACAATGTCCTCATTTTTCACACTAGTGTCTTTCCATTCCACCAATAGCATTCCATTTCATTGCCAACTCAACTTAAAATTGTATGTTCACATTAGCATTTGAAGAGTTTTTTATAGAAAGATGTGTATTTTTTATATGTGGCAGTCTTATTTTACCACATCCACATTGCATTGGAGATGCTCTAACTTCTATATAGGGCAAACATTTATTCTACAACTTTTTTTGATAAATATTTGCTCCAAACTTATTGAAAAAGATTCATTTAATTATATATTCAAAAAAAAGAGAAAAACTTCCCTCCCATCTTTCATAAAAATATATTTTTTGTAACACCTTATATTTTTAATACTTCAAAGCAAGGGTTTAGCAGATTATATTTTTTGTAACAACTTTAGCTAGCTAGCTAGCTAGACAACAAAATTCTAACTGGATGCATGAAAAGTAAATAAATTTTTTTATCAAATATATTTGTAGTTTTAATTGTATAAAAACTCATCATTAAAAAAGAAAAAAAAATGTATAAAATTAAACTCATAGTTATTATAACCTTGCATTAATGTATCAAGATAATAATTTGAAGTAGTTTTAACAAAAAAAATAGCCAATAAAATTATTGGACTAAACATACGTAATATCAACCAACTGTATTCGTAAAGTCGATGAGTACTGATATCACATCACAGCTTTAAAGTTTGGTTTCACTTTTACCCACGAGGAGAGTAACCAGTTACCTCATAAAAAACCTATATCGATGTGGTTACTATCTACCAAATCTACAAATATTTTCATCACATGTTTCTTGGCCTTCGCTTTTTGCTACAAAAATAATTTTTGTTGTACATTATTAAACCATATATCAAAAGTTTTAGGTATGAAATATTAGAAGTATCTTAAATTTGTAATTACATGATGAAGATGGAGACGGCATCGTCGGTGCTACCGAGATCGAAGTCAGATCAACTGGAGACAATGCTGAGAAAATCATCAAGCCGGTCGGCTCTGAGTGAAGTTGAATGTGGGACGAGTCTAGCCAGGAAGTCGAATTTTAATAAGCGAACGCCTTCACCGGGTTCCAAGTCGACTCATTCAAGGAAGCATTCAAGGAGCGGACGGCTGAGACTTGATGGGGACGAGGTGAGCAACAGCAACAGCGCGCTGAGCCGAGCCTCCAGTGGCTTCAGCTTATCTTTCTCTTTTGCTGGCTTCACTGTGCCTCCTGTGGACATCGCTAATCTAAGAGGAGTCAGCGACGATGAAATTGGTAAGCAAAACTTTATGATTTTATTATAATTATTATTTTTTTTTTTCTGGTTTGCAATTTTAAGGGTTGATAGGGTGCATTGCGAGCTATAGGAGTTCCAAGAGATGCGTGACTGGACTTCCTATAAAATGAGAGAACTGTATTAGAACACGTAGTTTAGTTTCTGAAGAGTAGTAATAAATGAAAGACAATGACCTGGTAGCTTGACTTTGACTCACAGAGAATCTGAACCGTTGGTTCAGAAACATATGATGATGATATATTCAAGAAGCACTTGTCACTTGCGTAATGCTAGGGGTACCAAAATTTGGTCCCAAAAACACTCAATTGTGTGAACAGTACGTATAGAAATGAGACTGGTCCAAAGTCAAAACAAAGTCCTCAATGTAATGTCTCCATTTCACTTGCTACCCCATTTGGTAACGCTTTCTGAAATCAAGTTTTGGTACCCCTAGCATTTCCCAAATTGGTCTTATTTGTTGAAATTTTGTTTGACAGATAAGGATATAATAGGAAACTAAAAGATAAGAGATTTCGATAACAGTAATAATAATGCATACATTTTGGTTACCTGACAAGTCGAGGCGCGCTTTGACCCTGGTCCAAACAATTTGACAATTGTTAGTTGGTTTGATCATTGATTTGGTTTTTAACCATATATGAGTGTACATGAGCAAAATTCTTTGGTTTCATTCATAAAAATTTGTGTTTTTGTAGCAGATGATCTTGAAGCCAATACACAAAAGACGGTTCATACGGAGCCCACCTTACCGATTTATCTCAAGGTAACGATCATACAGTCACGATGCAAGCTATCTTTTCCCTTCTTGATTATCGTCAAGACTCGAAGTGGAACCTGTCACCATCATAGCTAAAAAGATTAATTTTCTAGGATATAATTAACAAGCAAGTTAAGGAAGAAATAGTTCAGAGAATGATGGACTCATAAAACATGGTTACTACATTGAGTTTCAAGTACATGATGCTCAAACATACAAAACTCTGGCCTTTAAAACTAATTAAGACTCAGAGTATAATTAAATGCTCAAATAGACGATCTAAAGATTTTAGGTACTGAGATAGTTTTTATTTGATCCAAATTTTGCAGTTTACTGATGTAAAATACAAGATAGTTCTGAAAGGAGTGAGGACCACAGTAGAGAAGGATATATTAAATGGGATTACAGGTTCGGCAAGTCCAGGAGAAGTTTTGGCACTGATGGGGCCTTCAGGGAGCGGAAAGACAACACTTCTTAATCTGCTGAGTGGAAGGTTAATTGAATCTAGTCCTGGAGGTTCCATTACTTACAATGATCAGCAGTATTCCAAGTCTCTGAAACGCAGGTAAATGTCTTCCTTTTACATATGTCGAAGCCAATATTGATCAGCTCAAAACTCTGCCAAGTGATATCATTTTGAAAGAACTGTAAACATGAGTTTCTAAAAAAGGACAAGTTTTGATAGTTCATAAGGAAAATCATCGCAAGTATAACTCCAACTTAACAAAGTTATCAGTTACCAGTTATCAGAGTAGTAATGGTACTGCAAAACCCGTACTCTAACATGACCATAGAACATATCAATATAGATTAGCATTCTAAAGCTATTATGACAAGAAATGCATAGATGTATAACCGCCGAAATTTTTTAAATCCAAAGTCTCCTAAGTTTCTATACTAACAATCATAACACGAATGCATGGCAGGATAGGATTTGTGACTCAAGATGATGTTCTATTTCCTCATCTCACAGTGAAAGAAACATTAACATATGCGGCACTCTTACGACTGCCAAAGACATTGACAAAACAACAGAAGGAAGAACGAGCCATAGACATTATCTACGAGCTCGGTTTGGAGAGGTAATTACCTTTACCTTACTATTTTGAACTTTGGGTATAAGTTATGAGGGAAAATCAATAGCTGAGAATAAATCGTACTAGCAATAAAATTAAGATGATTTACAACCTAAAGAAGATGATAAGACATACTTCTTCTCAAAATGATGATATGGAGAATACGGGTGCATACAGGTGCCAAGACACTATGATTGGAGGCTCCTTTGTGCGAGGAATTTCAGGTGGCGAGAGGAAGAGAGTGTGCATTGGCAATGAGATTATAATCAACCCTTCCCTTCTGTTCCTTGATGAGCCAACCTCAGGCTTGGATTCAACTACAGCCCTGAGGATGGTTCAAATGTTACATGAGATAGCTAAGGTATGCAAAATTTAATATTTGAATTAAATGCTTGGAAAGAAAGAAACATTCGTAGAGTCACTGTACTTGATCAAGAGATTATTGAGCTCAGGAGGTAAACTCAATTGTAGTACCCAAAAATGCCATCCAAAAAACCTCGAAATTCAACCATAATCATTCAAAACTGAAATACTAGATGGAGCACTGAAACCATCAAATGCCTAGGGGTGCCAATGGATCAGATGGGCATGGCAGTGATGAGTTTGGTATTGAATTACATAATGTATATAAACATGTAAACATAGATGCATGTATACAAAATAATAGTAAAACACACACTCTTCTAAAATATCAAATCAAGTCAGTGAAATCACTAATGCATGGGCATGGTAGGTCCATAACCAATCCAGTATTTTTTTGGATTGGACCCTCATCAAAATGGGACCTTAATGGATCCCAATATCAGGGTCCAAATCCTAAATTTAACAGACGAGGATATCAGGTCAATCGGCTTCATTTACAACCCTACAACTGCCTATCATCAGGTGAACTATCCTACCTCTATCCAGGTTGAATTCATTTGTCCTAAAACCTTCCCTGAAATTGATTATCATTCTTCCTGCACAAAACCAAGAGCATGAATGTTGATTAGATTATCGTGAAACATGTGGAACACGAATCTGTTTACAGTTATGAAGAATTTACTTGGTTGAAAGGATTCTGAAGAAGTTTACATTGGCAGATTAATATGACATTGAGATCTTATGGCAGGCTGGGAAAACAGTGGTAACAACGATCCATCAGCCATCAAGCCGACTCTTCCATAAGTTTGACAAGTTGATCCTTCTGGGGAAGGGAAGCTTGCTGTACTTTGGTAATGCATCAGAAGCGATGGTTTATTTCTCATCCATAGGATGCTCTCCTCTCATTGCCATGAACCCCGCAGATTTCTTGGTAGACCTTGCAAATGGAAATATAAATGATGTTTCTGTACCATCAGAGTTAGAGGATAAAGTGCAGATGGGGAATTCAAAGAACGAAACAAAAAATGGGAAGCCATCACCAACAGTTGTGCATGAGGTAAGATTTGCTGTTTTTCAATTTCTGGAATACAGAGTCATGGACTGCACTTACGAACAAAACATTTTTTAAAAAAATAAAAAATTTAATTAATTTTCTTTTATAAAGCAACTCTTTTCTAGAACTTGTTCGCTTTATTAACGCAAGTAGCTTAACAGATCACCCCAATAAAGAAAAAAGAATAAGAAAATGAAAGAGGACATTGATGCCATTTCAGGGCATTATGAGCGCAGTTCAATCTGCTCTGCTTAACATATCTACATCATATAGATCAACTTGATCAAATTATCATAAGCATCCCCTAGGTGAAAGCCATCAAGTGGTGGCTCCTGAATGTTGCCATGCTGTTGGACATGTTCTTCTGTTCCCTTTAATATGTAACTTCCCGTCCAT
Organism: Macleaya cordata; assembly: GCA_002174775.1. Taxonomy (NCBI): domain Eukaryota; kingdom Viridiplantae; phylum Streptophyta; class Magnoliopsida; order Ranunculales; family Papaveraceae; genus Macleaya; species Macleaya cordata. The sequence continues at coordinate 1,107,422 of MVGT01002634.1, read as the reverse complement.
AATATTCACAAAATAGACAAAAACCAAAAACAATTCAAAGAGAGCAGAGAAAGTCAGGGAACCGAGAAACTAGGAAGTTTATGATAACTACATTTAGAAATATCAAGTTTCATCAAACTTTATTTACTTTGTTGCAAATGCAATTGTCAAATGTGGATCTTTTGGTAATCATAATATGGTAGCTTGACTAGATTATCATTATAATGTTGGATGACAACAGTATCTTGTGGAGGCCTATGAGACACAAGTTGCAGAGAAGGAGAAGAAAAAAATTATGGCGCCGACCCCCATTAATGAAGAGTTAAAATTAATGGTGTCTTCACCAAATAGAGAATGGGGTGCAAGCTGGTTGGAACAATTTTCCATCCTATTCTGGAGAGGTCTCAAAGAAAGGCGGCATGACTACTTAAGCTGGTTAAGAATCACTCAAGTTCTCTCAACTGCAATTGTCTTGGGTTTGCTATGGTGGCACTCAGACAGTACTACTCGTAGGGGCCTGCAGGACCAGGTATGGAAGTTATATATATTACACACACACACACACACTTGAATTGAGGGGACAGTGTTACTGTCGTGCTCGACTTATGTACATATGAATAGGATATAGTGCCAAAAGCAGAAATGTTTTTCATAAAATGGAATTTACATGGTACATAACTTATTTCAATCTGATATAACTCCCTCCAGACACAGGAGAAGCAAAATAAGCTATCCCAAAACAGAAGTTTAAAAGATTACGGAAAAGCATCCCTGAATAGATTCTTTGTGATTATAGTTGAACTTACAGTGTGTGGATTATTAGTTTTACATTTTCTTAATAATGGTATGGAAATCTACTCTACCTAATGACTCATCATTGCAGGCAGGGTTGTTGTTCTTCATCTCTGTCTTCTGGGGATTCTTTCCTGTTTTCACAGCAATCTTTACATTCCCACAAGAGAGAGCAATGCTAAACAAGGAACGAGCAGTAGACATGTACAGACTAAGTGCATATTTTTTCGCAAGGACCACGAGTGATCTACCACTTGACCTCTTCTTACCCATACTATTTCTTCTCATTGTCTACTTCATGACTGGGCTAAGATTGAGTGCAGCTCATTTCTTCTTAAGCATGCTTATTGTGTTCCTCAGCATTGTAGCAGCTCAGGTATGTCCATTTGTAATTAACTGTGAAAAATATCATTCCTCAAGAAGAGAAGGCGTCACATACAATGTTTTCTAGCATGTAGCTAAGACAGGGGTTGTAATGGCAGGGTCTTGGATTGGCTATTGGTGCTCTACTGATGGATGTAAAAAAGGCAACAACTTTGGCTTCAGTAACTGCAATGACCTTCATGCTAGCTGGTGGGTTCTTTGTAAAGGTAAGAATGCAAGTACACTTACGGACTATTAACCCTGAAATGACTTGGTAACCTCTTAATCCAAATGAAGAAAACATCATGACTGATTCATAAGCAAGTAATTCTAAGAATTTCTATACACATGATTGAAAATATAAAGAGTTTCAATTCGTTGAAGAAATAAACTTCGGTTTAGTATTAGTTCAAATTTGATCTGATTGCAACTTATTCTTAGTGCTACCAATTACATCATGCAAACTAACAAGTTTCACTAACATTATGCAGAGAGTTCCAGTGTTTATATCATGGATCCGTTATCTTTCTTTCAACTATCACACCTATAGGCTACTTCTCAAGGTTCAATATGATCACGTCCCTGCAGCTCTAAATGGCGTGCAACAGGATAGTGGTTTTATGGAAATCAGTGCCATGTTTGCCATGGTTTTTGGGTACAGACTCTTAGCATATCTTTCTTTGCGGCAGATGAAGCCCCATGCATCTTAACAAGATTGGATAAAAAAATTATGGATCAGAAAAACAAAAAGATTGGATAAAGAAGTTATTTACAGCTGAAGCAACAAATTTATTTTCAAATTTCAACTGCTCACAGGAACATTTTACGAAAGAGTTCATTTACAGTAGACAGAAGAGATGATCAATAAATTCATAAACTCTTTCAAACTGTACGCCTTTAAAAAGATTGTATATATTTATCCAATGTATCAGGAAATGTGAGAGTGAAAATTCTAGAGTTACTTTAGGCATGTGTGGTTTGTTTGTACAGTATAGCTGAACATGGAAAAACCTTGAGGAAGTTTTCAGTTATCGTAAACTATTGTCCTATGTCTGCTCCTTAGATCCATGATATTGCAGGTTTCGAAGTTTCAGTGGTGACCATTTTCTGTTTCTACACAACTTAAGTTGATAATGATGCTATCACAACTTAATATGAGCATGTACCCCTGAACTCAACTACAAAGTTAGAGCCTATTGGGATTCACAGCTATCATCTTGCTATTGGTATGAGGAAAATTAATCTTTAGCATAACTGTATTTTATAAGTAACTCTATAACTTATGTATCTTTATGTACTTATCACCGAAGATAATGAGAAAATGAAATATAAAAAAAATTAAAAATAGGGTCCATGGAGTATTCTGATATCATTATCTAGAAATATTCCAACCCTACAGCAATCAATTCTATGTGACAATACACAGATGAAAGATTTGCGAATCTTAAATTCTTAAAAAGTTTCAATGTCTTGAACCTGAAATCAGCAAATAAAAACAAGCAAATTTCTCTACTATTGCAGCGACCTCGAGGATGATCACCCTAAAATGTGAACAAAAAACACACATTATAACACAAATTAGTGAAACCAATTCATTACAAATAGTGGTGAAGTAAAGAAAATTTTAATCAATTGAAATGCGTCCGAAGAATGATACTATTAAAATTAGATGAGAAGCTTTAGAGTTAACAGTTGGGACATTTTATCAAACACTCACCGTTCATAATCAAGATGACCAATATTCAATAGAAATCAATGAGTTGGTCTATAGGAGAAATGCACCAAACTAGACCCAGTAGAAATCTTAAAGGATTGAATTTGGAAACACATTAATTCTAAATCAATGAAATTTTGAGAGACTTTGGATATTATGAAAATCATGAGCGTTATCCAAGACCCAATTTCCAGGAACTGTACATGATTCATTATGATTTCGTAGTCATAGTATCTCCAATGCAAATGCGCTCAGTTTGTTAGCTGAGCTTCAAAGGTCAAAAATGGAACATCGATGATGCGAATTTGGTAGGCATAGCATCCGTACACTTGTTACGATTTGGGGACGAGTAGTCATTAAAAATGGGGATTGGGGGCGTATTGTTAAATATTTTATTACGATTTCATATTAAATTTTTTTTTTATAAAAGATTTCATATTAATTAAAGTATATTAGATTAGAGAGAAGTAATAAAAATATTTCAAGGTTACGATATTGTTTCCTATTGAGTTTATTCTTGTAAGCCAATGACAAAGTTAAGTGAGTAATAAAGGCCTTCTTTGGTATGTAGTGAAAATTCGCTAACGTAAATATTTACGATTTGTCATGTGTTTGTAGGTGTTTGGTGAAGGTTTCTAATATCAAATATTTGGTGGGATTTGTAGTGGGCCAACGAAATAAGCAATCTCAATTTTTTTTTTTTTAATTTATGAATTTTTAATTAGCAAATTTTCACTGCATACTACGCAGGGCCTAAGTGTCAAATTAATGACTGTTTATAAGTTAGCTTTTCTTCTTTTTTTTCCTTTCGAAGCTGATCTCAAATTTGTAAACAATGGGATGTTTTTAATCAAGGAAAATGATTTTGGAACTAGACCAGACATATACAAAGGATGGTAAATGATGGACGCCACCTCAATTTATTTTGCTGAACAGATGTAAGGATCGGCTCCATAGTAGTGTTGTTTAATCAAATGGTATGGATTTTGTTTTTATCAAAACCTAAATGAATATGGCACTCTTTTACTAGTTTGTAGTACCAAGTAATTTTCATTTATTTTTTTATTTTTTTTTTGTAGGAACTCTAGTTGTTGTACAATGGATTGAGAGGAGTACAAACTTTGTACTCTACGTCACGGATCAAAAAAAAATCAGGACTTTGTACTCTTCCACGCCACACTCAATCATTCTCTATCTATCTACCTATCTAATAGCCTTTATTTTCTAGTAGTACAATTGAATGATGTAGTACAGAAAACACATAAGGAAGTACATTAATAACTTGTATTAAATGACATTGAATAATCTTCAGTTCCCCAATCCAAGATTTTTATGGAAGAAGAGGTGAAGAAGCTCAACAGGAGCGTCCTGAGAATACATGAGATTCAAGATTTTATGTTGTATTCATGTGTTCTCAGGTCGCCCCTGCTGGACTTTCCCCACCACACGATTGGTTTGATTCGATTTTTTTATTGTTACCATTGCTGAGAGGAGACCCACCTTAGTCCTCATGGTGGGCCAGGTTTGTTTTTCAATGAATTTTATTTCGTGACTGGTGTAATGCTACTCCAACACTACTAGGGGACCCAATTTTGGGTACACGCCTACGTGTCGTCCTTATGGTCCATTCATGATGTCCTAAAAATTAGGGAAGATTAATGGTTCACCAATTCAAGAACGACATGTAAACGTGTACTCAAAATTGGGTTCCTAATGCGTGTAGGTGTATCATTTTCCTTTATTTGTGGGTCCGAGTTTGCGCGTGGGACAACGTCTATGCGGTCAAGACTCAAGACCTCCGAAAGCACGGACACGACAATCGGACTCAATGGAATTGTATGGCTTCTGTCTTTCCTTCTCTAGTTTATGTTGTATAGTCATTTCAGAACATTGGTTGCATTCTGATTTCTTTTTGTGAGAATTTGAATGATTTGTTCTCATTCTGCAGGTGTCGAATCTTCTGTATGTTGATCAGCCTCCAATGGAAGTGATTTTAGTCATAATTCTGATAAGTGTGATCTTTGTCAAGCTACTAGTGCCTTATATTAATGTGACCTAGAAAATGCACCATGTTTAGCTGTTCAACTTCATTGGCATGAATTCCACTTGCCAAATTCTGAAAGCTTGTTCCTTGGATTCGTTTGGGTTATGACTTGTTACTGCTGAAGCGCCTTTTTATGTCACTTTTTTATGTGTAGAATCAATTAGCCATTTTGTCTCTTTGAAGTATGTTCAAGAATAGCAAATGAAAAGAAAAACGAAAATTCCATATTCAAGAATAGATTATTTGCTGCAGTCCCAATCATATGTTCAAGCATAATAACAGCTCTACTAGATATTGGTATATTTGACATAAAAGATGTGACATTGTTACCTAATTTTGCAGCTACTACAACAATTACAGAGCTTGTCTGTCATATCTTCAATGAACCCAAAATAAGCAAATCTCCAAGAATTCTTCAAAACTAAAACACCCCATAAACCCCAAAAACCTATTGCAAATCCTAGTGCCAAGCTAATATAAAACCACTTCATCTCAATCCAATCATCATCTTTATCTTCTTCTACTCTTCCACCATCACCAGGTGCTTGAGATTGTTCATCTCCATTGCAATTCTTGAGTGGAGGACCACATAGTCCATGGTTGCCCATATAGCTCAATTCAGTGAAGCCTTGCAGTTGGGTATTCAAAGGAATTTTCCCTGACAAGTTATTGTATGACAAGTTCAAGTGACTCAGAAAAGTTAAATCCACCAGGCTTTGGGGAATTAAACCTGAAAGTCTGTTTTTTGAGAAATCAAGAGACTCCAATAAACTCATCCTGCCAATTTCCTCAGGGATCTTTCCTTCTAAAAGGTTTTCCGATAAGTTCAAAGATCGCAACCCTAAAAGACTTGTTAGCTCTTTAGGAATCTCTCCAGATAAATTGTTCTTTGAAAGGTCCATGCTTGTAACAAGCGTAAGCGTGTTCCCATATTCAAATTCTCTTCCTTTTGTCACCAATAATGCAGTCTCAACAAATTCTCCATAAACAATGGAGTAAAATATACTAGTACTAGAGTTTTGCTTCGACGCCATGGCACTAAAATTGCTGAAACACCTTGGAATTGATCCTGATAGGTCGTTATGAGCAATGTCCAACAGTTGAAGTGAAGTGAGGTGACACAGTTCTTGAGGAATAACACCATAAAACTTATTTAAACGTAGACGGAGAACTATGAGGTTTCGGAAGCTTGCTCCGATCCATGTTGGTATGCTGCCAGTGAATCTATTCTCACCAAGATCAATCGTCCTTAACTCGGTACAGTTTTGCAATGATGAAGGTAATTCTCCGGAGAGAGAATTGTTACGCAAATGCAATGATCGAAGTTCAAGCAGAGCACCCATAGAGCTTGGAATCTTCCCTGTTATATTGTTGCTTCCCAACCTTATCAATTTTAAAGCCCTCCAATACAACCAACATTGAGGAATATCTCCTGATAAGAGATTTTTGGAGAGATCAAGGACTCGTAAACGATGCATTTGGTTCACCGGATTGCATAGTAACACAGAAATAGGTCCCGAAAATGAGTTGTTAGAAAGATCTAGTTCTCTAATATCAGGTGATATACGCGGTAGTCGGCCCTTGAACTGGTTGGAACTCAAGTAAATTCCCGCTGTAAATGAATTAGACTTCAACAAATTTGGCAATTCTCCAGTTATTTGATTGTGGGATAGGTTTAAATAAGTGAATTGAGAAGTCATGTTCCAAAACCAAGTAGGAACTGTAGTTGAAATTCCTGTGCTAGATAAGTCTACTTCCTCTATGAGTTTCTGTGTTTGTAACCATTGGGGAAACAGGGGTCCTAATTGACAAGTTCTAAATGTTGCACCTTTGAGTTGAAAAGGAGGAACCCAGTCAGGGCTCAACTTTAAAACTAGTGAATGCATTTCTACTGCTTTCAGTCTCGTGAGATTGGCGAAGTGAGCTTCAGTCACAACGCCCTCTAAGGCATTATAGGAGATTCTCAAAGTTTCTAAACTCGAAAGATGTTGGAAACTTTGAGGCAGAGACCCATTCAATTCATTATAACTAAGATCTAACAACCTCAACAATGACAATCTTCCCAAGGACAATGGGATCGAACCAGAAAATTTGTTATTACTAAGAGAGAGGTAGTCTAGATTCTTGAGTCTCCCCAATTGATCAGGCAATGGACCTGAAAGTTGATTCACTTCCAAATTTAACGACTTCATACTACCCGCAATGCATCTAGATGAATTTCCTAATAATCCAGACATCTCGCCGCGAAGTTTGTTTCCAGACAAGTCTAACTTCTGTAATTTGCAAAGTTTTCCTAAGGTTATTGGTATCTCCCCTTCAAGCTCATTAGAACTCAATTCAAGGCTAGTGAGTGAAGTCAAGTTACCCACAGTTTCGGAAATTATTCCTCGAAAATGATTGATATCTAGATTAAGTTGTACAAGACTACTAAGGTTATATAACCATTCAGGTAAGGAAGAACTGATATTGTTCACAGAAAGATCAAGGATTGCAAGAGATGTAAAATTTACAAACGAAAGCGAAGGCATGGATGGACCTAGTTTACAGGAAGATAAACGTAATCCTAATAAAGATGGGAGCATGTTAATTATGTGAAGCCAATTAGGTACCTTGCTAAGGTTCACATCACTCATGTCAAGGTGTTGCAGAGAAGAAAGATGAGATAGCCATTGAAGATCACCAACTGTAAGTTCTTCATAAATAGTGTTAGTACTTATATCAAGATAATGAAGACTGGATAGGTTGCCGAGTTGATGAGGAATCATTCCACCAAAACCTGCTCTAGATAAATTGAGATATCTCAAATTCTGGATTGAACCCAAGAAAGCTGGTATTTGAATCCCCTCAAAATCATTCAGACTTAAGTCCAAATAATTCAAATGTTTCAACTCCAGCAAAGAAGGATTTAGCTCACCACCCAACATTAAGCTTTGAAGGTGAAGTTGAACAACAGTTTCAGTTCTGTTGTTGCAAATTACTCCAGTCCATCTGCAACAATCTTTACTAGCCCAAGAAGAGAGCTGATTTGAAGGATCTTTTAAATCTTTTTTGAAGGTTAGAAGAGCTTCTCTCTCCCTTTCATTGCAAACAGCACCCAAACTAAACTTGATGTGATTTGGTGTGGATAAAAGTACCCCAAGAAAGGAAATGAGAATTATGAAACTTAGCTCCATGATCAGTGAAAACACAACCAGAAATTGAGAAAACTTGAAATAAGACTTGTACATTTATATAGTCTGAGATAGTGGGGCACTTGTTGATCTAATCATCTAATCCAGAGAATATCTAGAATTGCAAATTCTGAACAGGACCTTCAATGGAGAAAGTCAAGTCTCTCGTGGGACCCAAGTCGGAGATACCTATGAGTACAAATCAACCAGTGTGAAGGGGTCTTTGTGTGGTTTGATCTTTCCAAGCTTAAATATCAGGATACTTTTTCTGCTAAAAAATGGGGAAAAAAAATAATCAGGATAAGTTTGGAATTATTATCGAAGATGTCCCTCTCATTGGTATAAATATTGCTTGATAATCTCAACAACCTGATTTATTTTTGTGGAATTATACGGTTCAGAATCAATCTTGACTTACTTTTGTCTTTTTGCCTTTGGTGAGATGACTTCATTGACTCTAGAGTCTGAGCAATCCCTATTGATTAGTTAATGTTTGGGATGACCATTTCTTGTGTTGAACAGTTGAAGTCTTCAGAACTTTTTTTTGTATCTTAGGTCATGTGGTAAGCTATTTTAGCTTACAAAAATTTACCATACATGAATCAGTTCCACATCCCTTTACAAATTTTTTTTTTTTGAAAAAAAAATAATAAAAAACAAATTGAATGGGAATACATTGGTCAGCTAAAAAAATTAGAAATGCCAAGTAGTGTTCCTATTGACCGCCTGGCATCAAGCGGGCTATCTGTGCGCCTCTTGATGCTAGGTGGTCCACAAGGACCACCTGGCATTTTTAAATTTTTTTTTTAAAATAAAATTCCCAATGTGTCCCACCGACCCCTAAAACCAGCATATTATACAATAAATAAATAAATTGTGGGGCGGGTTGCCTGGACATTGCCTGGTGACAGGCGCCCTACCCCCACACCGCCCAAACTCGAACTCTCACCCTGCACACCGCTCAGTTAAAAATCTAGAGATTGAATTTGGAGACATGTAAATATATCTTAAGGTTCTCTCCCGTAAGCTGAAATGTATAATACATTGGCTCCACCGTAAAACTTTTTATTTATATATAGCTTACAAAGTGAACCATTGTTGATGCCCTTATAAAGTAGTTGAATTAAATCCATTCAGTTTTCACTGAAACACATGAAAACAACACAGGAGTGCTTCTGCCAACAGTTGGTCTATGTTAGAAAATCTCCCCAAAATTTCCCATCTAATGGAACTCCTAACTTTCTTTTAAAATGATTATACTGTGGATAGGGGTATTTGTAAGTTTAAAATTATAATAGATCAACATACAAAGAGAACAAACATTTTGTTTGAAGAGCATCTTCAATGAAATATG
>MVGT01002634.1:1066567-1095936 GCA_002174775.1 Macleaya cordata | reverse complement strand
AAAAAAAAATGTGATTCAATTCATGTATCCGTACTCAAGCTGTAGTTCACCCTCCCCTTAGAACTGTAACTAAAAGTCATTATTGGCGGTTCAATCGGCTCGTCGCCTCCTAACTAACAAAACGGATCAGTCGGACTCGCCTAACTGTATAGTATACGGACTGACCTTTCTATAATTGACCTAATTCTTCTTTCAATTATCAAGTTTCAACTCTGATCGGAATGTGAAGTCGTCTTGTAACCCTCTAGTTTGTCTAAGCTGTCAATACCACCAGGACTGCTGCTCAAGGGTTAAGCACCATTTTTCTCTGATACCCTTCAGTAAAACTCACCTAATAGGAAAGGAGCTGTATCAACGAACGGCTTTATAGTTAGACGGAAATGTGGCATTCTATCTTCCCGTCTTTTTAAGCTTTGAAAAGTTTTTTTCCCCTATTTATCTCCCTCAATTATGTAATGAAAGAGTGGAGAGCAGATAATGCTACAAATATTTATATATTCATGATAATGATATGTGTGCAACATGTTTTTGACTTTCTGATTGTGAATCGCAGGCTTTTGGTGTTGTGATTAAGTGCTCATGGATAGACTTGAGGGTCCTGCACATCTTATGATAGTTTCAGATCTTGACCTTACAATGGTAAGGCTTGTAACTTACTAATTTTAATGAGTGTTGACCAGTACTCATTTTACTCGGCAACTTTGTGGTTTTTATTTGCAGGTTGATCATCATGATCAGGACAACATCTCATTGCTTAGGTTCAATGCCTTGTGGGAATCCAATTACCATCATGATTCTCTGTTAGTTTTCTCAACTGGGCGTTCACCTACAATTTACAAGCAATTGAGGAAAGAGAAACCAATGTTAACTCCAGATATAACTATAATGTCTGTAGGAACAGAGATAACATATGGTGAATCGATGGTTCCAGATTATAGTTGGGAACAATTTCTGAATCAAAAGTGGGATAGAAACATTGTTACAGAGGAAACAGCCAAGTTTCCTGAACTGACTTTGCAGGTGAGGTTCGTGGCTTCTAGTTACTTGATTTTTATCTTGACATTTTTCCTGTTTAAAGAAACTTGCATGTTAAACCTCTTTAATGAATGTGTTTACTTTTAATTGTATTTGGAATCTCAATGTAGTTGTAACGTTTGAGTTTAATGCAGTCAGAGACAGAGCAACGGCCACACAAGGTTAGCTTTTTTGTAGAGAAGGATAAGGCTCAGGGGGTGATGAAGGCACTTTCGGAGCGTCTTGAAAAACGTGGGGTAAGAATAAACACATGGGAAAAATTTCTTTACTTGAAAGTATAAAGAGTCATTATACAATTTATTTTGGTTAGAATACTTAAATCTTGTCTGTTCATAAATTTTATTAATTGGGTGTTGTCTCTACTTTGTCTTTTCATTCTATGATTCTCTCTTTTTTTTTCTCCTTTCTTGTTGGCCAGCTAGATGTAAAAATAATTTTTAGTGGAGGTGAGGCTCTGGACGTTTTACCAAAAGGTGGTGGCAAAGGACAGGCTCTTGAATATTTGCTCAAGAAATTTAGGAATATTGGAAAACGGCCCGTTAATACTCTTGTTTGTGGTGATTCCGGCAATGATTCTGAGCTTTTCAGTATCCCAGAAGTATATGGTGTCATGGTTGGTAGTCCAACAGCCTTGATTTAGTTCTCCAGGAAATGCTATCTTTGCTTAAAACAGTTATAACCTGCTGGTGTAACTTTTATGTCACTTGTCTGCTTGGGATGCAGGTCAGCAATGCCCAGGAGGAACTTTTGCAGTGGCATGCAGAAAATGCCATGAACAACCCTAATATAATCCATGCAACTGAGAGGTGTGCAGCTGGAATCATACAGGCCATTGGTCATTTTAGGCTAGGTCCAAACGTATCTCCAAGAGATGTAATGGACTTCTCAGATTGCAGCCTTGAGAATGCCCATCCCCATCCTGGTCATGAAGTAGTAAAGTTCTACTTGTTCTATGAGCGCTGGCGGCGTGCAGAAGTTGATAACTCTGAACAGTATATGCAAAATTTGAAAGCAGTCTGCGTATGTATAATATCAATTTACACAATATTTTTATTTCGTATATCTAGCTTTCAGGATTGAAAGAGGTTTTGGAATTCATTTGTTGCCTAATATTTAATTCACAACAATAAATGTTTGAAACTGATTCTGGATTCAGAGGCTGAATTTACCGAAACCTTCATTGACCACTCTTTGGTTGTTCAGAAATTAAAAGGCTTTTAACTTTGGGCTTAATATTTTGGTATGGAATCTATTTTAGTTGGATTTCATAGAAACTAGGTTATCCTCTTCAGGTGCAGAATGAGTTTCATTGATTCACATTGAGACAATGTGCTTTAGTGCATCCCTTAATTTTCTAGACCTTGGCTTCATGATTTTTCTCCTTCAGATCTTTGTTTTATTGTTATAGCCAGTTGTTAACTATTAATTGCTTAATGTATTTTGACAGTATCCATCTGGAGTCTTTGTCCATCCATCTGGATTGGAGCGGCCTCTTCATGAGTGTGTAGACGTGATGAAAAACTGTTATGGAGACAAACAAGGAAAACAGTTCCGGATATGGGTTGATCGAGTTACCTCTGCACAAATTGGCTCAGACACTTGGTTGGTGAAGTTTGATAAGTGGGAGTTGTCTGGTAAGATTTGATTTATCCAATAACATGGTCTTTCTCTTCTTTATTTTTTCAGCATGTTTCTTTTAAAAGTCTAATCAACCTTTCATTTATTTTACTGTTTTAAGCCAGTACACGTGATAAACCATGGCTGTGCTGACTTCTTTATGTCTGGGATTGTACTATATGTTTTGAGCCTTTGTGCTTTATCTCGGCAGCCTCTTTATGCAGTGCACGAACCATGGCTGTTCTTGGAGTTGCTTTTGAAACTTGTAAACATTTCACTTGGAAAATCTTTGTTAAAATTCCTTACTTTTATGCAGTCTAGAAGCAGAACACTGCACTAAACATAATTTCATTCAGACATAAAAAGGAGGCATAATTGTCAAGAGGGTTGCTTCCCTTTGTATAGTAGTATGGATATAACTATACCAACTAATGTGTATATAAATGACTGGAGAAAGAATTCCAATAGCGGTGAGCTCATAACATTATGTGGTTCACGGGTAGTGTGTTTTCTAAGTTCATAATATTTGCTTTACTTTCATACGCCTAACAACTTTTAAAATGCCTCATAGATGAAGGTCCCAAAGGTTGTCTGGCCACAGTTTTGCTAAGTTCAAAGGTAAGACTAAAAATCTTAGTGCTTTGCATTTCATAAAGATGAATTTCATTATCTTAAATGGTGGATTGTGGGCTTCCACAGGATGCTGCATCGAATGGGTATGTGTGGGTGCACGTGCATCAGACGTGGTTGGATGGATCAGGAGCAAATGATCAAACATCCTGGCTCTTCTAGATCAAGCCTTTAGCCTGGCACCACGTATCCAGTAACCCATTCTTTCTTTTTCTTCATGTAGAATTACTGGAAGTCATTTTAGGGAACGTAATCCCTTTACGTTATATTGGGTCATATTAGTTAACATAGTCTGTTTATGTTATTCTTGCACAAATGTAGTTCCTTTTTTACATTGTATGACCAGATTCATTGGATCTTAATATAGGTAACTGAAAACCTCATACTGAGGTAACTGAAATCAAAATACTGTATGAATTTCTGTACAGCTTGCTGTTATTGTAGCACTGCTCTATTTTTTTTGTGGATGTGCTTTCCCACAAATTTTCTAAGGGTTATATTTTGCACTCGATGTTTTGTTCCACTTTCTTCCTGGTGTATTTGTTGACCCCCATCTTTTCTCGAGTTATTGGATCTATGGCTTCTAACAAAGAATCCGATAACATTTTTGATGGGCCAATAACAATCATGGCCAACAAATTGCAATGAAAAATTGAATGCACAAAAATTTCAAATCATGGTCTCATTCAGTGAATCTTTTACTTTGAAGCTGTAGAAAACTTGGCTGCATTCTTGGCACCTATACTAAACTTGAAATCAAATACACTAACAAATACAAACAATGGATGGTAGAAAATTACACTATTCATCTTGAAACCTGCAAGCAAGCTTGAAATGATGTGTATATTTTTTCAGTTATATAAGGAGATATTTCTGGCCACACTTTGCATATTTTGATGGCTACTGCCTACTTACAGACTCGTTTGGAAGAACTCAGCCATCAGGAGGTCATCTTTTGCTAATCATATTGAGTGCAAGAAGGTCCATTCTTTTGTTTTTATGGTTCTCATTCCACCCTAGTATATGAATCGACCCGCAGACAGGTATTCAAGACTGATCCTTTACCATCTCTGGGAATCCCAACACCGTCAGGCAGTCATTATATCCCTCAGATCCAGGGCGCTAATGAACAGATGGCATTGGCTATTGAGTCTTCCTCATGCACACAGAACAAAGAGGTCGCGGTTCTGGTTCTTTGGTCTGTGGTAGAACCTCTTGTAGTGCATTCATTGTGGCAAGACTGCGCATGAACCACGGTTAGGCACCTCATCTGGCACTACAGGGCCTTCTGCAGCAACTGTTGATGATATTCCTCTACAGACTCAGCAGTCATATCCTTCAATCACCTGAGTCAGATACTGACCTACACCAGTAAGGGCTTCTACAACTGTCAGGTACATCATCTGCCTTTCATGCATAATCCTACACACCCATTTTACTAAGTTTGGTTGTGTCCCTCTATCCTCTCATATAACATTGCCCTCTCTCTTTTATGTTCTTATAGAAATTAGGTCTTACTTTATATTTTGTGAGTCGTTTGACTCACTAGATCACTCAACAGTTCTGTAACCTTCTTCTCTGATCATTGTCTCTTTCAGGGTCTGACTTGGAGGAATACTTTAAAAGCAGGGGATACAAAAAGGATGGCCTACACGTCTTTGGTGATCATCCTCCAGTTGCTGTAGATATTTGCCAGATTCAAGTTATTTTTAAATCTTTCCTCGGGTTGAGAACTTGCATTTTTGGCATGCACGATTAGGCCATGCATGCTAATTTTTCTACACCTTTGTGATTCATATTCTGCTTTAAAACAGTCAGTTAATTTTTGGCCAACAGAAAACAAAATAAATGGGGATCCCATTTGTTTTTAATTTTTGTAGCGGTAACTTGATTTGAGGCTGGTACAATCGTTAGCCAGATGAAATCTAGGGTAGACATAGTTTTGGAGCTTGATTTGGCACTGCACTCTCATGTGTATGTGGGCATATGACATAGAATGTTGTGTGATGAGATCGTCAATGAAACTTAGACCGTGGTATAGGAGTGATACTTCCGCTTCGAACCACGCTCTGACGTTTCCGTTCCCGCTCCATGCTCTGGTTACTTAGACTCTGACTATGATGAAATCATTTGACTACAAGTATATGAGGTATATGAGGGTGCAGTGCAATCAGTACCCATCAAAGCTTTGTCCATAATTTTAAGTCGACCAATCGAATCACAAAAAGAAAAGGCAAAAACAAAAAATGAAAGTTGCGATATAGATTTATGCTTAACTAGCAGCATGTAGCATATCCGTGGTTTTCTTAGAAGGGAATATCGGATATAACATTATTTTTGTCTTCTACAACTTGGTGACTTGTGAAGGCCACCAACCATGTCACCTGTGAGTCCTTGTGACCTGGCTTTTGCTTTTCATTTCCATTCAAGACCTTCCAAAAGATCAGATTTCTAGCCCAAGATTCTATCCATCTAACGACTCAGACTAAAGAATAATCTTCCCTAAAATAAAAATAAAAATAAAAAATCTGAAGATCGATGATCTAGTGGGGGCCACACAAACACGTTCATCATTTGTACGGTTGCTTAACAATGGTGACTCATCAAAATTCAACGGTGTAGATTTATGATTGAGACGACCACGTGTCGACCTAGCAATGAAACCAACCAATCCCATTTGGAGGGTTTGGCGGTTTTCTCAACTCAACAGTCTCCACACCTTCGCTTTGCAAAAGAAGCGCCAACGAATTTGGATCGAATTCTGTAATCCTGTTGTATGTATGTATGTATACGGGGCCATATCTACATCGGGAGGCTCATTAGTTTGCCTTTTTCTTTTCCATTTCTGAATTCTGATTCCCCTATTTTAGAGAGAGAAAGAAGAGAAAGAGAGAGAACATCTGTCATTTCATATATTTTTCTGATCGATCGAATAGTAAACCCTAATTCCCAAATTTGAACCTCTTGATTTGAAGCTCTTCAATTCCGGACTTGTTTGGATTCTTTTTTACATCTGTTCTCTGGTAATCGCGATTGAGAACTCCTTTGAGTTGTCTTAATTTCAAGCATTTCTTATAAATTTGCAGGAATTTTGGAAATTCAGTTTTCAATTGATCTGAACCGTTCTTACAATTTCTTGTTCAATTGCATTTATTTGGTGCTTCTTTTTTTTACGGTTACCCTTTTTGGATGATCCGATTATAAGGTAGTTATTTGTTTGGTTCTTTGATGTTTTCTATTAAAATTGTTCAATGCATGTTCTATATTTGCAGGAGATTTGGAAAATTAGATTATTCTGTCATGTATTTCTCACACTAGTTTCTTATTGTTTTGTGATTGAATTCATGTCTACATACACGAAACTATATGTGCTTCCTTGCTACTCATAGAACTGTAACTAAGTTGTCTTCGATGGTTCAATCGGCTCGTCACCTCCTAGTTAGGTCATAGGCAGAAAACCAGGCCAATTGGACTTATGTACCTGGGCTAACCAGGCTATGATTGACCTTATTCTTATATCAAATATCAAGTTTTCATGGTGTGCTCCATGGAATAGGCTTCCTGCTGACCAAATTGTGTTCATTGATTTAGTGTGTAGGAAGCAGCTCAATTTCACCTCCTTAAGTTTAATTTTGATGCGATTCTACCACTATTAACTAACTTTTGAGTGATCCCATAAGATCAGGTTAGCCAGTTAAAATTAGGCTTTGAATACCACCTTGAATGCTGTTAATGGTGAAGCACCGGTTTCCCTTCAGTAGAATTCACCTAATACAAAAGGAGCTGTACCAGGGAACGGCTTTATAATTTAGTGGAAATTTGGCACTGTATCTTGCTACCCTGTTAAATTTTGATAAGTCCTTATATTTTTCAATTTATCTGACTCGAGTACGTACCAAAATAGTAGAAGGTAGATAATGCTACAACTCTTAATGTATCCGTTCATACGTTGATAAATATATATTTGTATCTGTAACAGGTTTTTGACTTTCTGAGTGTGAGGTGCAGGCTTTTGGTGACGTGAGTAAGTGCTCATGGATAGGTTTAATGGTTCTGCACGTCTTATGATCGTTTCAGATCTTGATCATACAATGGTAGGGTTCGTAACTTACTAAATTTTCATGAGTGCTGCCAATTACTTATTCTACTATGCAACTTTGTGGTCTTTATTTGCAGGTTGATCATCATGATCAGGACAACATCTCATTGCTTAGGTTCAATGCCTTATGGGAATCCAATTACCGTCATGATTCTCTGCTAGTTTTCTCAACTGGACGTTCACCTACACTTTACAAGCAATTGAGGAAAGAGAAGCCAATGTTAACCCCAGATATAACTATAATGTCTGTAGGAACAGAGATAACATATGGTGAATCAATGGTGCCAGATAATGGTTGGGAACAATTTCTGAATCAAAAGTGGGATAGAAACATTGTTACAGAGGAAACAGCCAAGTTTCCTCAATTGACCCTTCAGGTGTGATTTTTGGGTTCTAGTTACTTGATTTTTATCTTGACATTTTTCCTGTTGAAAGAAACTGACATGATTTAGCCCTTAAGACAATGTGTGTTTATTTAGTTGTATTTGGAGTCTAAATGTAGTTCAAACATTTGAGTTTACTGCAGGCAGAGACAGAACAGCGGCCACACAAGGTTAGCTTTTATGTAGATAAGGATAAGGCCCAGGAGGCGATGAAGGCACTTTCAGAACTTCTTGAAAAACGTGGGGTAAGATCTAAAAAATAGAACAAAATGTCTTGCTTGAAAACAGAAAGAGTCAGTATAGTTTTTTTTTTCGTTCTTTTTCTTTTTTCTATGAATATTTAAACTCGTCTGACCACAAAAATATATTACTTGGGTGCTGTCTCGATTTCTCTTTTCATTCTAGTTTTTGTTTTTGTCTCTTTTCTTGTTGTCCAGTTAGACGTAAAGATCATTTACAGTGGAGGTATAGATCTGGACATTTTACCACAAGGTGCTGGCAAAGGACAGGCTCTTGCATATTTGCTCAAGAAATTCACGAATGAGGGAAAACGACCCACTAATACTCTTGCTTGTGGTGATTCCGGCAATGATGCTGAACTCTTCACTATTCCAGAAGTATATGGTGTCATGGTTGGTAGTTCGACATCCTTACTATAGTTCTCCACTCCACTAAATTCTATCTTTGCTTAAAATGGTTATAAACTGCTGGGTGTAACGTATGTCACTTGTCTGCTCGATATTCAGGTCAGCAATGCCCAGGAGGAACTTTTGCAGTGGCATGCAGAAAATGCCAAAAACAACCCTAATATAATCCATGCGACTGAGAGGTGTGCAGCTGGAATCATACAGGCCATTGGTCATTTTAAGCTAGGTCCAAATGTATCACCAAGAGATGTTATGGACTTTTCAAAATGCAGCCTTGAAAACGTCCATCCTGGTTATGAAGTAGTGAAGTTCTACTTGTTCTATGAGCGATGGAGGCGTGCAGAAGTCGATAACTCTGAGCAGTATATCCAAAATTTGAAAGCAGTCTGTGTATGTTCAATATCAGTATCCATTGTATTTTAATTTCCTTTTATCTAGTTTCCAGGATAGCAGGAGGCTTTGAAATTTACATGTCACCTGATGTTTAGCTGATAACTAGGTTTAAAAGTTTGAAACTGATTCTGACGGAGGCTGAACAGATTCGAAACTTCATTGACCACTATTTGGTTCTTCAGATATTAAAATGCTTATAAGTTTAGGCTTCTTAATATATTGGTACCCTTTCTATTTTAATTGGACTTTGCAACTAGATTATCCTCTTCAGGTGCAGCTTGAGTCCAATTGGTTACCAATCGGTTTTAGTGACCCCTTAATTTTCTTAACTATGGCTTAATGATTTTTTTGCCTTCAGTCTTCTTTTTTTTTTCTATTTTTTTTAATGTTCGGGCCAGTTATTAACTATTAATTGCTTACTGTAATATAACAGTATCCATCTGGAGTCTTAGTACATCCATCTGGACTGGAGCGGCCTCTTCATGATTGTGTAGATGCGATGAGAAAGTGTTATGGAGACAAACAAGGAAAACAATTCCGGGTATGGGTGGATCGAGTTACCTCTGCACAAATCGGTTCAGGCACGTGGTTAGTGAAGTTCAATAAGTGGGAGTTATCTGGTATGATCTGCTGTATCCAATGACGAGGGCTTTCTTCTTTTTTTCTCCAGCATGTTTCTTTTAAAAATCTAGTTATGCTTCATGTATTTTGCTTTTTTGTTTTTATAAGACAATACACATGATTAACCATGACTGTGCTGTTTTCTTTATGCATGTGATTTTACCATATATTTTGAGCTTTTGCTCGTTATCTCTGTTGCCTCATTGTGCATAGCACGAACAATGGCTGTTCTTTTTCTTTCTTTTTTTATGAAGAATCATGGCTGTTCTTGAAGATGCTTTTGAAAATTTGAAATGTTTAACTCGGAAAATATTTTTTAAATAATGTTGAAGATTTATCCAGTCAAAAAAGCAGAACACTTCACTAAGCATAATTTCATGGCATAAATTTTTCAATCAGACTTGTGTGTCTAGGAAAGAATAAGATGGTGTCTTGCTCAGAATACTGAGACCTAAGGCGATCAGGTTACTCAACTTATCCGCAGCCTATCAGAAATAATGATAGTAATGGGTTGATATGTAATGACATACAATACCTCTGGCCCTGTCAACTCTTGGATGTCATTGGGCGTCGTAGTGGTTCTGGTTTACGTAGTAGAGGTTCTAGTCATTAGTATCCTCTCAACAAAAAAATATATATATATTTCTACTTCGTTGGATTTGTGTTGCAATCTGGATAAAAGATGCTAGCACATTCAGGGTCTGCTCTGTTATTTAATATTTATAGATCTTATTCTAATATTACTAGTAGGAGTGCTAATTGTTTACTAATCCCCAATCGTAGGAATGGGGAGCTTAAGCCATGTTAGGAGTTTTAGGTAATTTCAAAGGGTGCATGATATTATGATTGTTTCTCAAACTCTTTAAGCAACATAGGTACTGGAATTTAAACTCTTTAAGAAATGTTGTGAAAGATGAGAGCATTTACGGATATAGAATGGGGGCGTCAATCGTCATTTTATTGTCAGGAAGGTCGCTTCCCTTTCTATAATAGTACATCTGTACAGATGAATGACTGGAAAAACTCGATTTTTCTTTTTACTCATAAACAGGTTGTTTTGTTTTCGAAGTTTGCATCATTTGCTTTACTTTCTTACCCACTCCTAACAACTCTGCAACCTCATGTAGATGAAGGACCCAAAAGTTGTCTGGCCACAGTTTTGCTAAGTTCGAAGGTAAGATTAAACATGCTAGTCTTTTGCATTTTATAAAGATGTACTTCAAATTTTGAAATGGTTGATTGTTTCATAGGATGCTGCAAAAGATGGGTATATGTGGGTGCATGTGCATCAGACATGGTTGGACGGATACGGAGCAAACGATCAATCATCTTGGCTGTTCTAGATCAACCTTTAGCATGGCACCACAAATCCAGTAAACCTATACTTCCCTTTTTCTTCTATTAGAATAAACGCTCGGCTGTTAATTCTGTATGAGTGAGTCAGCATTATCTGTGCTTCTACTCGATAAAATGCATCTCCGTAAAGGATATATTTTATTTCTCATCAGCATCTTAATTATTTGCTTTGTTCCTGTATATTCTCCACTCATTCACTGCTCACTCTCTCGAGACCTCCAAATTAAAAATCTGGCTCTGCCCCTGGGGGTCGAATTAGTGAGGGTGGCAGTGGTAGTGCTGGTTATGGTGGTTGCATAGAGATGATTGTGGTGATGTTGTGGCAACAAATTTGGTGGTTGTGTTGCAGTGGTGTTTACATGGCTGTCATGAGGTGATGTCTGTATTGTTGATGGTGATGGTAGTGGTAGTGGAATGTGGTTGTGAGGTGATGGTGTCAGTAGTATAGTTGCAATGGTAGTGATCATGTGGAGGCGCCTATAGTTGTGGTGGTGCTGGTCGTTGCGGTGACGGTGGTGGTAGAGTGATGTTTATTTGGTGGTAGTTCTGCTGGTAGAGTTAAAGGGTGATGGTTATGAACAATAAACTTCATTGTCCAAACCAAAGAAAACCCCACAGGCAAGGGGTGATCAGTCATTAAGATGAAACTGTAGTTCAAAGTTTTTTTCTCCAAAATAAGAAGACTACTATTCTAAATCTTAACACAGGCACACGATGAGGTTGTTTTTGAAGGAATTTTTTTGCAAGTTAGAGATCTTCAAATCTGCTGAATTTTTGTAGACATAATATTATTATTATATATAAGATGTCCACAAAAAAAATCAGCTGAATCAGAGATATTTAACCTTCCAAACAAATCACTTTAAATATCAGTCGTTCATTAAGTGTTTGTGGTGCTAGAAGGTGCTAGAGGTCTCCGATTGAACTGATTTTTGTAGATGTGATCCAAATAATATAAATAACATACACATAAAAAAATCATCTCATTTGGACAAACTTAAGAAACTAAACAAAACACAAAACCTAAAAACTTATCATGTGCCTAAGGGCACATGTTAACAAAATCCTACCAAGTATAAGCCATGTAGCGGCCAAAAATGCCTTTGGTTTTTGTTAGGTCAAGGTAGCGAGTGGGACCCCCAACGGTCAGTCAGTTCACACTTCACAAGTCACAATCAACAGATCACTACGTGCATTTATAAAAGTGACCTCATTCAGTTAAACTACCCCAAGATCTCTACCAATATTCCATCTCCATGCCATTTAAGATGAGTTACATCAGTGCTTATGTCACTGTTTACATCCATCAAACTAGGGCTCATTTCCATCCGTCGATTTGTCAATACTCTATTAAGGAAATGCTCAAATTTTATTTGAATTGCAAAGGGTCATAAGTTCATAACTAAGTTCTTAAATTTCTATAAATAAATTACACAAAAGTTATCACAATAATTGAATTCTTCAGATCTAACAGAAGTTGATGAGAAAATATCAGATTGAACCAACCAAAAAAAAATACAAACAACAGATTGGACAAAACCCAATTCTCTAATTGAGATTTGAGTTACCAAAACGAATCAAACAAGAGAAACCCTAGTAGTAGAACAAACAAACAAACAAACAAACAAAAACAGATAGGTACTGATCGAATCAGAAACAAAAGAAAATAAAACCAAATTAAGATCTACATCTTTTTTAGACTTCTTTCACCTGAAAACCCAAGATCTCTGCATCATCATCTTCTGTGTTTGAGTTCGCCGGAAACCGCCATTGATCTGAGTTTTCTGCAAAATCTTTTATGTGGTAGTGATACAGAAGATGGGTTGAAGCATGAGATGGAGAAGCTTAAACCAAGCGCAAGAAAATGACAAAAAAACGAACGAATACACGATTCGAAGCGCCATGGAATGGAATGAGATTGAGAATGAGAAGAGAGAAAGAGATGAGATCGATATGGTAGAGAGAGAGAGAGAGAGAGAGAGAGAGAGAGAGTAGTAGTGAAAGAAACTTTCTTTCAAAATTAGCTCATGGCGACTGGCGAGAGGTTTAAGTCATTTTAAATCTCTGGATTGATTACGCGTGTACGGCAAAGATTAGGTCTTATCTGCCACCTATGCAGTTTGACCTATGGATATAAAGTGTTGCCACGTACTCTTCGTACTAGCGGTTACACGTGTGATGCTGTTGATGGTCTGCGGATGACACGTGCTTCCTGTACTGGAAACGGATAAGAATTCTCTATGGCGCGGAAATCAGATTTCGATACAGAATTTTTTAGTCTGTTTTTTTTTTTATCGGTCAGAGTTCTTTAATATGAGGATCCTGTGTTCACATTAGGTGTGTTTATGAGGTTAGGTTTTTATTTAAGAAATGCGAGAATTAGAGAGGTAAAGCTTAACTTTTCAACATTTTACTTATTTTTACATCATTTTTAGATATAAGGAATGATTTTGATGTGAATGATAATGAGGAGACTATCGTCACAGGAATTCAATTCTTTGACCATCTTCACGTCTGCCTCAAATACTAATTTGTCTACCTCAAATACTAATTTAAGCCAAGTATTGGAATAAGATATGTGGAAACATGCCTGCATTTGTTGTTTGAGCACGAGTCACGAAAATTGGCTCCCTTTTTTTTTACCTTATTTACACTTTTCTGGGAGCCCACCTGGACATGATTAAGGGTTGAGTTGGATCTTCATGATCAAGGGATCATCCTTAAAAAACGAGTTCTTGTATCGTCTACTCATACGCCCACGAAAAATGTAAGAATAAAATAGGCGGAATACAAAATCTACAAAAATTGAAATGGCATGTTTAGAATATTAAAAAGAAGGAGATTTTGGCCAAAAACTCCTACTTGGAAAACGTTTTAGGATTTAGCCCAACAAAAGTTTTCTTTTAGTCTAAGGCCCAAGAGGGTTTCAGTCAGAGGGTTTCAGTGTGTGTAATTTATAGGAAGAGGGTTTCAGTCAGTTATCCTTGGGCCTTAGACTAAAAGAAAACGTTTGTTGGACTAAATCCTAAAACGTTTTTCAAGTAGGGGTTTTTGGCCAAAATTCCCTAAAAAGAAAGGGTATTTGAGTAATATAATTAAAAAGGCACAAAATCACTTTGATGGCAGTTTTTTTTTTTCAAAGGAATTATTATATTATAGATGGTTGGGTAGCAATCAAACTTACAATGTCAGACTTAATAGCCTCAGACACAAATAGAGGAATACAATCGATCCAGAAGATATTCCGATCACTAGTTCTGTCTAGAATAGGCAATTTTTAGTTGATTAGAAGTCCCACTAATTATTAACACAATGGAGAATCCTCGTATACTCTTATTTATAGTGAGTTTTAATTGCCACGTGGGGCATATATGTAGATGATGCAAGGGGTAATTTTGGTTTGAGGATATTCTCCTCACCAAATAGATCATCTTCATCAAAAATATGAAAATAAGACTTCTAACCCTATTAAAAATTAGGTGATTTTATAAGTTGTTCCTAAGAAAAAGTTAACTTAAACCAACATTTAATTAGGTTAGAAGTTTTCATAAAGTTGTGGATTTTTACAAGGATGATTTGTTTGGTGAAATTTTTTCACACCCTTTGATCATCTCCACGTGGAACTATAAAAAACCATTTCCTAATCTTGAATTCTACATTTGTATGTTATTTGCTTATTTCGATCCTTAAAGCAAGGTTAGTGGGATCCTTAAGTCCCAGATTTGAGGTTGCGGAAGAGTCTCTAGTGGATCCCTTAAACTACCAGATCAAATCATTTTATCCATCCATTAATGAATCCCTTATGGATCGATGGAATGAAGATCGGTCGAAGGAGACAATCGGGCCTTTACAATCCACTAGATTACCAGTGGATTGTCCTTCAGTGAAGAGATAGAGTCATGCTATTTGGATCGACGAAATGCCAAAATTGGTACCAGAAGCATAATTGGTATGGTCGATCCCACTACCAAATCAGTTAGTATTTGGTCTGCCCAATAATCATTTTTCATAGAGATGCTTGGTGGACTGTCCTTCGGCCAATGGGCAGTCCACTGGTCATCTCGTCTTTTCCTAGACCAGTAACCTTCCATCAATGTCCCTAGATTCCATTTCTTCCACCAGTCATCTCTCATGTCAGATTTTTTTTTTTAAATTGGACTTACAACCTCTTTGTGGGATTCAAAATCAAACCCCCCTTAAATTCCATTCCAAACTTTCCACTATCTAGCTCTATCACTAAACACATAAAGGTTTATGAATTTAAATGGTTTAAGGGATGCGATTTGAGGGTCGATAGACTCGTTACTAATTCCATCCCACTGAACCTGCCCTTCTAACGAGCCTGTTGCATGCAACGTTAAAGCAGCTTTTCGACTTATATGCATGCACGTCGCTCAGCGCCTCAGCGGCATCATTTGAAAGCCCTTTACTTTACGAAATGCATGCGTTATTATAGAATCGGACATTGATGTGATTAACGTACGTACACCAGTTTTAGAACTTCCAAAATCCAAGTAAAAAAGAAATCTTGGAGTAGACGTTAGGGAGAACTTTGAACATCATACACCTGTCGTTTCTAAGCACCTCCACCTGTACTGGGGACCACATTATAATGACCACCAATCACTTTATACCACGTGTTAGGAATCACCGACATTTCAGAAACCAAATACAGAGTTAGTTTTTTAGATGCTGACACTGTTAAGAGTCATTATTTATCTTATTTCTAAGCTGCAAAAATTTAAATTACAAATATACGATATAATTTGTTTTAATTTTTTTTAAATTAATTTAATTTTATCGAATTATTCAAGTTCAAAAAAAAAAAAACAATCTTAATTTTTAACTGGACAACATGTAAGAATTATAAGATCGACTCTAGGCGAGTTGTTGGATGACTAAATGTGAATAAATTATTGAGAGCTAGTCATCCAGATGTGTTATAGTTCAAGGTACGGATTAGTCATGATCTGTTTAACCCTATTCCTTTAATTGTCGGATCAGGTTAGAGTAGGATTGGCAGGTCTAAAGTCTAGACTTAATGATGATGCACATGTTGATTTAAGACACGACACAAACGTCAAGACTAACAGTTGACCCACATTCACATTAGATAGGAATAAAATCCCCTAAACACGATTTTCTTGGGATTTGATTATCATATCACTTTGGGATGCACTTGAATTACGAAAATATGTAAAAATCAGTTCAATGGTCGGATTAGTTTTGGGTAGTAAATTATTAAGAAGATTTTGCAGTAAGTTTGGCATTATCCATACCCAAATTATAATTTAAAATTATAAAATTTTGAATGAGTATTATGATTATAAATTTCTAAAGATAATGTTATATGTATTCTTTGGATAACTCCCTAGATGATCAAAATATGACGTGGCGAGATCTACTTTCAAATTTTAAAGAGTTTAAACAACTTTACACAAAACAGATCTCACCATGTCAAATTTCAGTTATCCAAGAAGTCAACTAGGCATTATCCAACTTCTAATTGTACGTGCATAATCTTTTTTGAGGAATCTTAAAACAAACTAGAAATATTAACCATTTTCGGTATGAAAACTTTGATTAATTATCATAGCCATTTTGATTTAATTAATTAATTAAGGACCATTAATTTAATTAGTCCACTGAGGCGTGGCTGACCATTCATCTTCATTGAATCGTTTACCACGTGAGCTTATCAGATTCAGTTAGCTGGAAAAAAAAATATGCATAAACGTGTCCAATGAAAGAAGCGTCTGCATCAAACTCTTTGGGTATAGCAATAGCATGCTGTAACCTAGTTTTTTATTTTTATTTTTTTTCCATGAAAGTAGGGGGAGGGGAATGTTTTCCTTGGAACGTCCGAAACCGTGTCGAACTCTCTCTCTCAAGTCTCAAATTACACGCTGTGATTTCAGAGGTAGTTGGAACGGCACTCTTCTTGTTCTAGATGAGAGGCCGGATGGAGCCATGGCCCAGTGGGCACTAGGGACGTCAGTACTACTACTGAAGGGCCAGGGGACCAGGTTAACGGGTTTTTCATGTTTTTTTTTTGGGTTAATTTAGTTTACCCCCCCAGAATAATTGGCCAATCGGACTTACCCCCTCAAAGATCAGATATTGAACTTACCCCCTCAAACTAACGGTTTTCGTGATTCTGTCGTTAGAAGGCACATGTGCGTCTCGCACGCTCCATTTTTTAGGGGGGTAAGTCCGATTAGCCAATTATTCTGGGGGGTAAACTAAATTATCCCAAAAAATGGTGTAGAGTAGAAATTAACCCTGAGAGAGACACCAAAATGGAGAGATGGGTGTTGGTGTTTAGGGATTTGATATTGACCATATAAAATTTAAGAGAACTTCACTATAATTGACCATATAAAAAAGATAAAAATATTAACCAATTATTCTAATTTACAAGGACGAACTTGAAAGACCCTCTAATCAAAGACACCAGGTGAGATTTGAAGAGAATTTGAACTATTTCCATCACTAAAAGCCCAAGTTCGACAAACAATGGTGATTCCTCCCCACCATCACCCATCTCTTCATTTTGGTATCTCTCTCAGAGTTAATTTCTACTCTGCACAATTTTTTTTTTGGATAATTTAGTTTACCCCCCAGAATAATTGGCTAATCAGACTTACCCCCCTAAAAAATGGAGCGTGCGAGACGCACGTGTGCCTTCTAACGGCAGAATCACGGAAACCGTTAGTTTGAGGGGGTAAGTTCAATATCTGATCTTTGAGGGGGGTAAGTCCGATTGGCCAATTATTCTGGGGGGTAAATTAAATTAACCCTTTTTTTTAATACAACTTCCTTATATTTAATTTACTCCTATGTCCTTTGTACAATTACCAAAATATCCTTAATATAATTTTCATTAATGGTGACACTTATCATCTTAAAAAATCAGCCTTTAAATTGTTTCTATTTGTGTTCATTAGACAATTATAGCTCAATTAATTTGAGCAGATAATGATTTGTACTTGTATTTCTTCATTAAATAAATAAAAGAAAGAAAAAGTCTATACAACAAAAAAATATATATATTATTTACCCTTTCCAAAACTATATGAGGAAATTAAGTATTGGTCTATTAGTACAAAAGAGTAATGCCAATGAAGATTTTTTGGGGACGTTTTTTTTAAGGCTCACATAGAAATGATCCTGTTTAAAACGGACAAAAAAACGGTGGATTGTGGTCAGGGCCAGGCCACCAACCACTCCGCCCCACAGGCCATTTCCAGGTTGCCACCAATTTTCTGATGGTGTTGGGTATTTCTTATTACACATTTAGTAATCCCCAATGACACATTCAAAGAGTTTATTTTTAGTATGTTAATTTTTTTTCAATAAGATTTCCTAGTTGTTCTTTGAAACTGATTGTCATGGAGGTCTATCAATATTTGAGTAGCATTCCTAAACCTAAATGTAAAAGGAACAAGCAGATTGGGTTTTATGTCAAGAATTAAAAACCCTAAGGGTAAAAAGGTAAATTTATTTTGAGTAGAAGTTTTAAGAGGGAATGTATTAATTTTAGTTTTGAGCGGTTTTGGTTTAAAATTGGAGGTCCCAACAAAGTCAATGGTAGGTGTTAGTCTCTCTTCTTCCAACGTTTTCATATCATCTTTTCCTTCTTCTTCTTAAATTCTTCCTCTTTCCTCTCGCTTTCTTCCATTGATTCCTTTTTTTGATTTGAGGTGGAAATGGATTTAATCTTTTTGGGCTTTAAAATAAGATGTCGTTCTATTTCTGCTATTCGGATCATCTTATTTCATTCTGGGGTCTGAAATCTAGAGAGAGAAAGAGATCATAATTAATTAACAGAGAGAAACAGAGCCTCTTTTAGAGAGAGAAACAGAGACTCTTAGAGAGAGAAAGAGATGGAGAACTCTGTAGGATTCATGACGGTCTTCGCCGTCTCAGGAAGCGTAGTTCTCGTCGCTCTTCAAGCTCATAAGCGTCTTCTCTCTGATTTCATGAAAAAGGTCGAATTAGAATTGGGTGGTAAGAATCTTTTCTTTTCTCTTCTTTTTCTTCTCTGTAAAATCTCATTTTTCTTCTCTGCAAAATGGGTCTTCGATGTTCTTTATTTTGATGTCTCTCTCTGTTTTTCTTGTTTGCTCTGTTTTCCATCTTCTTTTGGCCCTTCTGGTTTCTTCTTCTTTTTTTGTCTTTCTTTAAAGTGGGTTTTTTTATTTTCAAGAATGAAATTGAGTTTGGGTACATTTGATCTCTTGAATTTTACAGGCTGAGATCATATACTTGTTTAATTGACAATTCTTAAATTTTTGTTAATTTTGGTATAAATTAGTGGATTATTCTCCCTTTTGCTTATGGTCACTTGATTTTGATCTGAATTATACAGGCTGAGATCATAGAGTGGATAAATTGGCAATTCTTTAATTTTTTAAGTTTTGTTAAGAATTAATGATTTTTTTTCCCTTCCATTATTTTTGAATTTTTAGTTAGACTTTTTCTCTGTTTTTTGTTTTTGTTTTTTCTTCTTTGCCTAGTCCTTTGCTTTGAATTTTGGGCTTTCTATGGTGTACAATCACGGGAAGAAAATGACATATCATGGAAAACTAACTTTTAGTTACAAGTTGTCACATGTAAATTGCTTTTAGATTGATAATATTTACTGAGAAAGATTTCCAAACTATTGTGATTTTTTTTTTTTTTATCCTTTAGGAGCTGTATTAATTAGTTGGGAATCTTGGGAGGAAATTTTTGACATAAGAACATGTGGGTTCACATTGAGATGGTCCATAGAAAGCCCAAAATTTTGTGCAGTATTTTTTTTTTAAATAATTAAGCCATTGGTTGGTACTCGTCGGATTTTCTAATAGTTTTTTATTTTTATTTTTTTTATAAAAATATTGTTCTTGAAAAGGTCTCTACAGAAAAATAAATAAATAAATAAAACTCATCATCTAAATCATGCATATTTCAATATCTATGCTATTAGTTAAGAGAATTAGGTTTTTTGGGGCTTTTTACTTTTGGTGTCCCTGAAAAAATTATTTTTTGTTAAAGTTTAACTTCACTCTGAAAGGGTATAATGGTCATCTTTTGCTCCTGAAAAAAGGATAAATTAGTAATTTTATTCTCACCAAAATATAACCCTCACTGATTTTCTCTAACTTTCTATATCCCTAAAATCTCTACATAACTACCTACTCAATTTTTACATTTCTCTAGAATGGATACTTGCATTTTTTTAGTGTTTTTTTTTTTTTGCAAAAGTGCTATTGAGACCTATCTCTAAATCTGTATATTTATACACACTGACGTTGCGCCCTCAATCCACCACTCATTGTGTAAAGGGACCACACAAATTACAATAAATAGTGGATTGAGATTGCCACCTCAATCTGTATAAATATACAGATTTAGAGGCCGGTTACAAAAACATTTTTATTTTTTTGTAATTATTTTTATAATTTATTGCATTAATAGTTTAATACAAAATCAATATTAGAAATACGTTGTTAACTATTAAATAGATTGGGAGAAAAGTTATCTTATGGACACATTGAATAAAAAAACAAATAAAATATGTAATTTTCTTTTTCTTTTCTTTTTTGTTTTTTTATGGAAAACATTTTCTGATTTATATTATCATTGTTTGTCATGTTACTTAGAAATTTGTTTCTAAATTTTTGTTTTTATTTTTATTAACAGGGATAGGTAAAGTTCAATCCAAAAAGAAAGTTCGATTCGCTGACGATGTGCTCGAACCATCATCAAATAACAAGGAATATAGAAAGCAACGGTCAAGATTGATTCATGATCGATCAAGTTCCGGCAACAACCAGTGTCGAAAACTTGTCCCTGCAGGTGAAGGATTGAAAAAAAAAATGCCAGAAAACAGGCGTGCTCTCTACAAAGGAATTGTACAAAATAGAATTCTCAAAGGGAATACTGTATCAAATTTCTCATAATTTTATAAATAAATGCAACTAAAACCAACCTAGAAATTTTTTTCTAAATATTGTAAGCGTGTGGAATCCGCAATCTTTAAGATTACCCTTTTTCCTTTTTTTTTTTTTTTTGTATCTTTTCTAGCCACATTTTTAGGAGGTTTTTGGCCATAGTTTTGTTCAATTGTGCCAATTAAATACTCAACGTAGAAGACTATTGTCATTTGATCTGGTTGTTGCCATCCTTTCTTATAACTTGGATGTCGTGGGTTCGAAACCTTTGTGGTAATATCATTGAGTAAAGGCTTATTTAATTTCATATGTATATATACGTTATTTCTAAATAAAGCTGATGCGTGAGCTGTGGTGCCTTTTCCTGCATTTATTGGTGGATGTCCTTTCATGCACATGTTGTTGGTGCTTTTTGTTGTGTCTATTAATTGATGGCGACCTCTGTCGGAGATAATATTTAAGGCAAAAAAATCACTAAAAAACTATTAACCGCCTAAGTGGTTGCTACTATGGGCTATGATTTTGCAAACAAATTTCATGTAATTTTTTTTTAACCAGTGGATTTTTGTCATTTGTCATGTGGAAAAAATAAATCGACTATTTGTGATTGTTTTAATCTTCTTCGATCAACAATATAATCGATTTTTTTTTTCAGACCTAGTTTTTTGTTCCGCTCTTTAGAGAGGATTTTAAAGAATGGTGGTAGTGGTGGTGGTGGTGGTGGCTGTGACGGTCGTCTTGATGGAGGTATTGTTTGTGTTGGTGGTGACAATGAAAAAGATGAAGGTAGTGGATTGTATTTTTGTGGGATGTAATATTTGAAAAGAGCCCCTAAAAAAAGGCTTTGGGCTTAAAGCCTAAAAAAACCAATCTCTCATCCACATTGTCTATCCAAATATCAGCCCCACTTCAAAATTGTTGCTAACTTGCTATGGTATTAGTATGCAAGAGTAAAAGTATATAAGAACTTACTGAGAGACAAAAAAGCCATTGTTGAGCAAGTTAGTGGGATCCCTACACCCTGGGATCTATGGATTTTGGCCCCGCAAGTGGAATCCCTACACCCATAGATCCAAGTGCAAGAGTGAAGTATATGCAGTCCATGTGCCTAAGTTTATTTTGGCTTATGGGGCCCACATATAGAAGTAAACTAAGCGCTGATTTATTTTGTAAGATTGTTAGAATGATCTATATGGTAAGGATAACAATGTTATTGACCACTTTTATTATACAACCGTCGACTTGGACTTTTTTTTTTTTTTTTTGTCTACCCTGAATCTATAGGGTACTGGGATCTGTAGTGCACCAGAACACTGGTCATACATTGGATATTGAATGTTAGTGAAGCTAAATCCATATTTTCAACTTACAAAAATTGTATTAATCGATTAATCAATTTTAAGCATTTTAATATTGTAAGCGTGTGAAATCCGCAATCTTTAAGATTACCCTCTTTATTTTTCTTTTTCTTTTTTCCTGTTTGGGGTATTTTATGTATCTTTTCTTGCCACATTTTTTTTATGAGGTTTTTTTTGCCATAGTTTTGTTTAGTTGTGCCAATTAAATGCATATCAACTTGAATTTAGTATTCATCTTTTTCGTTCTTTTTTTTTTAACGTAGAAGACTATTAACTGGTCGTCAGGTCGCCAGTCGCTACTATGGGTTATGATTTTGCGAAAATACTAACAAGAGCTACAATTCTCCATGTAAAATAAAGCATTTTCCCCCGTTAATTATATAACGCTTCTATTTAGACTCACCAGATGCTAGGTGGCATGATAGATCTCACTGCCAAATAATAAAAAAAGTCACACAAACCAATTTTCGAAGGGGAATAATAGTGGGTTTCACCCGACCACATAAACATAAAAAATTTGATCTGGAGCCTCGGTCCAAAAAGCTTTTTCCCCTTTCTATAATAGAAAATAATTTTTGGAAAGACCAAACAGTAGATTATTTTGGTGCCAGAAGTTGATGTGGCAGGTGTGACTCACCGTCTTTCTCCACCTAAAAGTGATTTAGGGACTTTTCTAACTGATTTGACGATGGGACTGACCGTGCTACTTATACTTCTGGCACCAATTCTAGCATTTGGTCGGTCCAAATATCATTACTCTTCACTAGGGTGAATCAACTGGGCTCAAAAACTCCTAGCTGGGGTAAAATATCAAGTCCCTTTATCGGCTAAGCAATATCAAGCCCTCTCACCAAGTTGCTTAACTGATAAAGTCTGTTGTTGATAGCTATACTGAGGTTCAAATTCTGCTTGCGTCCAATAAATCAGAAAATAGCCAAGGGAGATCTTAATCTAGGTGCTTGCGTACGAGTATCCTCTACTGCTAGGGGTTTTCTCTCCTTTTTGTACGTATGATAAGGGGCTTCTCTCTCTATCATACAGTAATCATATTATTAAAAAATACAAAAAAAGAATTAATTAATTACGGTGTCGGTCCTGTTAACGTGTGCCCTTAGATCATACTATAAGGTTGTTTTTAAAGGTATTTTTTTGCAAGTTAGAGACCTTCAAATTAATTGAATTTTTGTAGACATAATATTATCATTATTTGTAAGATGTCCACAAAAAATCAACTCAATCAGAAATATCTAACCCTCCAAACAAATAACTTTAAATGTTAGCCATTCATTCGTACTATTAAACTCTAAATTAAGTGTTGGTGGTGCTAGCGGGTGCTAGAGGTTTCCGATTGAGCTACTTTTTTTTAGATATGATCCAAATACTATAAATAGCACACATATAAAAAAATCACCATTTGTACAACCTTAACAAACTAAACAAAACACAAAATCTAAAAGCTAGGGCACATATTAACAAAATCCGTCGTATATACCTCTTGTAGGGTTACTATCATCAGGTGATATAATCATAATTGAGTTTTGGTCAAAGATAGCGACGTTGCATGGTGGACACCTGGGATACCTTCAGAAATTATTTATTACTTTACTTTTACTCACTCAGTCCCCGTGTTTAACTTCACCTGTCCACACTCTATCACAGCACATCACATTTCTTTCTGACACGGAAGCATATAATAGTAACACGGATGCACATTTACATCGCCCACCTGTTCCCCTATTCTTTTTCACTTTTTGTTCACACGCTAGTTACACAACAACATACAATCTCAACCGTTAACTGTTGCACCCTATACTAATTAACGGCTAAGATGGTGAGTTTATTTCACCCGCAGGTGAACAAAATCCCACGCGTCTCCATTCTCATATCACCACAACGAACACCAGATACCAATTGCCACGTCACCAACATCAACATTAATTAAAAATTCAGAATTTTTTTTTTAAAAGAAAGTAGTAGTAGTAGATAACATTTTGGGTTTTCTCTCTCACGAGCCTTGACTTCTAAAAATGAAATAAATTTTTTTCTCTTTCTCTCTCTACTTTGTCTCTCATCCGTTCTTCAATATCCACTTCACTTTCTCTCTCTACGGTTTTTTTTGTGCGATCCTTACGTCTTCATTTTCGGTAATCCGTTTATTTTTTCTATTAATTTTGAGATATCGTTAAAAAGATCAATCAAATTGTTGGGTTGCTTGATTGATCGAACGAGTTTTAAGGAGAAAGAGTCAGCGAAAATCCGACGGCATAATCGGTGGTGGATTATAAGGCGAATAGTTTAGTTGTGAACGGCTTGCCGTGACTGATCTCCAGCGCGGCCGATTGAAACCCTAGCTTCAATAGCTGGAGTACAGTAATGGAGTTGGTTTATCTATTAACCAACTTACTTCTTTCCTGACCTTCGCTTTTCACAGATCCTTTTGAGGGCTTCATTCCATCATCAATCTTATTTTCCCTCAGTCAGGATATGTTTTCATTAATATAAAAAAAGTTCGTTCGTAATCAATCGGAGTTCGATCGTCTTCCTCCTCTCTCTCTCTCTCTCTGAAATTTTCAGGATTTGAGTGAGAGAGGAAGGGTTCTTGGCGATTCTGATCATAAATTTGAAATCTTTAAAGGAGATTTTGCCGCATATTCCAGAATATTAAAGCTTTTATCTTGGGAAGGCAAATCGTTTAAGGAGCACTTTGTGCTCTGCATTTCTTCTTGGAAACTAAAATTTAAAATTTCATCAATTTTTCGCCAATTAGATCTCAAATCTCTTCATTAAAACCTTTTTTTCTTTCGATTTCTTCACTTTGTCATTGTGGATTTTTTCATCACAAATTTTTTTTCCGATTAGTTCATTTTTTGTTCCTTTCTCTCTGGTTCTTTGTCTCTTTTCCCCTTTTTTTCCCCTGCTCTATCACATCAACTCGACTTGTAACTCGTCCAATCCGACTCAACTCATCATCATTTAATTCAAATCAGCAATCATGACCCGGCAAATCTTCCTCCGCCCGACGAATCGCCGACAACAACCACTGTTATCAAACCAATCTCCAGCAGGAAGCATGCGTTTCGCGAACCAATCACCTAGAGGGAGCAGGCGGTTCGCCGAGGTGGCGGGAGGGACGACGGCAGAATGCGCCGCCATCT
The DNA here is from genome assembly GCA_002174775.1 of Macleaya cordata. Classification (NCBI taxonomy): domain Eukaryota; kingdom Viridiplantae; phylum Streptophyta; class Magnoliopsida; order Ranunculales; family Papaveraceae; genus Macleaya; species Macleaya cordata. The sequence goes on along the minus strand of MVGT01002634.1, from coordinate 1,070,704 downwards.
GCTGCTGCTGCCCTTGTGGAATAATGAATTTCCTAGTCCTCGCCGTTTACAAGCTTCCGGCAGGGCTCTGCAGAAAAGCATTGAAGAACAAGAGGATAAAAAGGTTGAAGAAGAAGGGAATGTTATCACAACGACGTAAATGCAGCTGCGGGTGTGATGAAACGGAGATTCAGATACATCCGGTGGCTGTCGATGAGTGGTCCGGCGGTGGCGCCGATAATAAATCAGAAACATTATCAGCAAAGGAGGTTCAAGATCTGGAGAATGAGATGTGGGACAGGTTTTACAGTACTGGGTTCTGGAGAAGTCCTTCACAAAGAGACGTGTTGTCTTCAGAAACCCTGGTAACGGTAAATAACGGTAATAATAACTGTCCCCTCATCTTGTAATTTTTCAAAGAAGAGTTCAATTTGATGTACAGGATTGAAGAAATTTGGGCCAAGAAAAATAGTCATCAAATCGTATTGCATTCAGATGATGATGATGATGATGGATTGGAGATGTACGTATGTGGTGGTATATATTTTAATTTCATGATTTTTTTTGGTTTTCATGTATGTGGTTGTGTGTCATACATCATGTATGTATGGTATGTATTTATGGGTTTATTTGTTTGAAGTGTTTGAATTTGACTTGTTCTATTATTTACAGCATTGGGGAAAGGAGTTCAAGATTCTATTTAATTTTATTAAATTGATTTTTGTATATAATAGTAAGTAGTTATATTATTAATATTATTATTATTATTTTATGTTTGGGGTAAAATTGCTTTCTTTTGTTTGACTGATTTAATCATTTACTAATTTAGATTCTTAACTTTAACATAATGTTAGAACCAAAATTCACGTTATAAATTTTGACTGATCATAATTAACATTACTTAAAATCAAACCCAGTTCAAAGACATCATTGGCAATGACTTATTTTTTAATATTTATCAATTTAATTAGAGTTAATTCATTTTACAAAACCCATGATTTGCAATACTTATTTATTGTTATTTATCTATTCTCTTTAAAATAACTAATTTTGGTTAAGCCAAATTTCCCAAGCTAAGCATGAGTCGAGGGTTGACTTGATGTAAACATAAACTAGTAGAGAATCCTATTTACTGCCCATCTTTTAAATATTGGAAAACTCCAGTATTCCTAATCAATGTGGGGCTAATGAAAATGATGATAGTCTAAAAATGAAGAGGGGAATAATCTCGACTTGGAGAAAAGATGAAAAGGTTTCAAAAGTTTCAAAAGTTTAAAAGATATTCGAGAAAAACTAGGAAAGAAAAAAAAAACAATCAATTGTAATTATCAAGAATGGAGAGTGAGTTATGCTCTTAAATTGTGCACAGAGATATTACTATGTAAATCATTATATCCGGAAAAAAAATGACATGTAATGAAAAGCTGTTTAAACTACAACTCCATTGTAGTCCAGCCCGGTTAGGATACCTGGCTTTCACCCAGGCGACCCGGGTTAAAATCCCGGCAATGGAACATAAATTTTCAAATTTGTTTTCTCAATCTATGACCTTTTTCCAATAATTTATACTTTAGTTGTTTGTACAATTGTTTAACTATTCTACAGTAACAAGTGTTTTTATGTCCAAAAAAAATTTATTGGTCTATTTGGATGGAGGATTCATAAATCTCAAGGGAAACATGAGTCCTTGGAAACATTAATCCCTAGAAACATTAATCCTTTTGTTTGTTTGGCAACCATAAAAGAATCTATAGATTCATGAATCCTTGGAAGCTTGAATCCTTTGGTTTGTTTGGCTGCCATTTAAAATCCTAGGAAAATCTCTATTTTTTTATTTTAATTTTGTAGAGTGTAATCTGTATTGAGTTTGGTAACATGCAGAATGAGTTCATCTTTGGTGAGGTGTAGAAAGGGACCCACCCAGCTGTTGGGTACTACGAACCATAATCTCATGCATCTAGCATGATACAAGACATGAAATCATTTCCCTATGCTGTAAGTTAGGAATGTATTTGACGAAACCCAAAACCTAGCTAGCTACCTCATTTTCTCTCTCTTCTTTCTCTCTAAAAAAAACAACAACCAATATTATATCAATAATCTTTAGACAATATCTATTAATCCATATTCCCATAGAACACTGAATACTAAATCAGTATAATAGTCACAAACCAAGTATGGAACTACTTATAAACCATAAACTGGATTTTAATTAAAGAAGATAAAACTAAAACAGTATAAAAAGTGATTAGATTCTTGGTGGGGTTTCTTAAGTTGGCTATCACCAGTAGTCCACTCAATTGTTGCGGCTAAGCTTCATCATCAACCACCTCTTTCGTTCCTCAACATTCAAAGATAGAAAAAATTTCCTCTTCTCAACATCAGGAAAAAACCACTCCATGCATTGGAGTTTACAATCCGTTTCCAATTCAAGTTCGTCCAATGCAACTTTAACTGCATCCCAACATGAGTCATTCCTCTCAGACATAGCAGTTGCAATGCGTCCAATCTCAAATTTTATCCCACTCATCTCTTGGGCCAAACTCGAAGCCAACGACCGATTACGCTTTCGTGGAGAGTGTGGGATATCATCTTTACGCTTGCCCGATGAGAAACTTTGACCTAACCCCTCTTCACTAGCTGCATTGTAGCCACCAACACCATAAGATTCTGAGTTGGCATCGACCCCATGAAAAGGATGAGTGTGTTCATTAGTGGCAGACTCATCCTCAGCCATAAGAGTTGTGGTTGTTTCAGTAATACCAGTCTTGTGGCTTTGTTGCAAGATAATCTGTATATATATATATATAGTTCCTTTGATCATCATTAATTGTACTGCTATATTCTTTCTCCTTTTCTTATTGATTATCTCATATTGAGATCTTGAATTGATTACATGTCTTGACTAGTATATATTTTGACATATTATCTTTCATCAAGTGGCGATACTTTTCCAGCACCTTAAGGATCTGAGTATATTTTAGGGGCTTAACTGTTTTTTGGGCATTTATGAATCACTGCTTCTTTCTTTAAATTTTTTTTTTCTCTATTTCAGTTTTCTAGATATTGTGCTAATACTATAGAATAGGCCTAAGATATTAATGACATAAGTTTGAACAAGTGTTGTGATCCCCACAGTTATACATGTTTGTTTAATGTGAAAAGTCATCACAGTAGAGATTTCAGATTAGCAGAAACCTCAACAAAAAGCTTTTCAAAGTCTTCTTATCATTTGCAAGCCTTATTATGTTCTGTCCATATCCTGTCCAGCTTTTCAAAAAAGAAAACTCCTTGAGAAGATTTACTGATTTTGATTATTTGTTTTAGAGTACGCATTGTCATTTTCGTCTCAAATCTGGAGTACAGGTGGTTGTCTCCAAATTTGTATTGCACACCATTTTGTAACCAACCCTTAACCTACTGCTAGCAAACACTAAAAACATCATAAACATGGTTCTACAGTCGAAGATCATCATCATCCCACCCATAACCAGAGATGGTAAGATTGAATGCAATTATATATGCAAAACTAGTAGGAAGAAAGGCGAGATGTGCGTGTGTTAATTGCAATATTAATGGAAGATATACCTATACAAATATATATTAAACAGAGTAACCACATATCATACATCTAATATATATCTATACTAATTTTGGTGATCTAAAATCTTGAATTTGTTCTTAAAAAAAACCAATCAAGTTGCAAAAAGCAGCAACCTGAATCCAGGGATTAGTTAGACATTCATTTTTATAATACAAAACTACCAAAATAAACCAAAATTTGCAAATGCCAGAAGGGGTTTCTAGCTAAAGTTGTACATTCATGATCCAAACTATGACTAAGCAATGCAATGAATGAAACTAAAACAAGCATAAATTTTAACAGATCTGACAAATTTCTCAATTTTGAGCATTCATGATAATACCAATTAGTAATAGTGCATGGGGCATTCACTCACTGGTTGCAACACAGATAGTATCTGCTAAAACTAGAACCCAACTACCTAAAGTCACTCGGCCAAAAATCTAACACCATCCAGAATGGCAAGTACTACTAGACGGGATTACACAATACACATTTTCTGGCTACCCATGTACACATATAGATCAGAAGTCACTTAATCAAAATCCCATGCCGACTTCGATCAAGTCTTCTTG